>PJEM01009088.1:0-62407 GCA_004023845.1 Helogale parvula
GGTTACACAGGCAGGTCTCTGAACTCCTCTGATCTTCGGCTTTCTCATCTCATACATAAAACAGAAGTTAATGAGAATTCCTACCTTAGAGGACTGGGCGGGACCCACACTTACGTTACCTAGGGGTTTATTAAATGTTGGTTATTCTCCTTCTAGGCTTGCATAAGAGACTTGAATTTTCTTCTCAGGCCTGGGGCCTTTCAGGTGGGGAAACTGGGAGCTGTCAAGTATCAAGTCGCCCTCTCAAGATGCAGGGCGCTCTTACACACAATGGCAGCGTGTAGGTCTTGGTTCTGGCACTCACCCAGGCCCCGGCGTTTTCTCACTGGCTCCACCATCCAAGGTGCTTTCCCTTTCTCCAATAAAGTGATCACATTTGGCCTCCGAAAGGAAAGTCCTGCATTCGGAAAAAACATCAGAACTGAGCAGGATGTGGGTGCCACAGGTGCCAGGCCCAAGCCCCATGTCGATGAAAATGGGGGTTTATGACCACAAAGGAAACACAGAAGATGTGAAGGGCAGGCAGAGAAGTAGGATGAAAGTTCAGTTACAACGAGAAGTGGTGCTTATTTACTTCTACCTCTACAAAGCCAACTAGTCTCTTGAAAAGTCAGGCCAGAAACTGCTGAGGCTGCCTAGTAAGCTCATGCCTTTTAGCTCCCAATCTGACCCTTCTCTGATCTGTTTTCTGTGCAGGGGCCGGGGCTCTGCCGGTTTTAATTCTTTTTTCCTGCACTCTCAGAACTAGCCTCAGCCTGACCCTTCCTGACTCTAAGAGACTAGACAACACACCTCTCTCTTCCTTCAGAAGTCTGAGCCCTTTCCTCTAAGTCCTAAGAACCCCAAACTCTCCCCTTTATCCTAGCTGCTGCAACCTGCAGTTATCTCTGCGTTAGCTGTGTCCACTATCTACCTTTTAACCACAGCACATTCATAACAGCTCCAGAGGGAGCAACTGCTTAAGTGCCCATCAACTGATGAAGGGATAAATAAAATGTAGAATATTATTAGCCATAAAAAGGAAGGAGGTTCTGATACCTGCTATGTTACGTTAAGTGAAACATCATGTTAAGTGAAAGATGTCAGACACAAAAGCATCATACTTATGACTACATTTCTATGAAAAGCCAAGAACAGGCAAATTCATTGAGACAGAAAATAGATTAGTGTTTGCCTAATCTAAAGGGATTAGAGGGCAAGGAAAAAATGAAGAGTGATTGCTAATGGGTCTGGCATTTCTTTTGGGGTAATAAAAATATTCTGAAACTGACTGTGGTGACAGATGTACAACTGTGAATATATTTAAAACCACTAAATTATATACTTTGTATACATAAGTATGTGAATTATACATCAATGAAGTTATTAAAAAACTAAACTAAACTGTAGTGGCTTCTGTTTTCCTGACTAGACTAATTTATGTCCCACAATAGGCTGGTTGCAGATTATGGTGGGGGAAGGGGCGAGGGCCTTACCAAGTGAGACCAGATTCTGGTAGTTCTCCAACATGACATCTTCATACAGATCCTTCTGAATGGGGCTCAGCCACTCCCACTCCTCCTGGGAGAAGTAGATGGCCAAATCCCCAAATGTCACTGGCAGCTGAAATAGAAAATCACATGTCCTTTCACCATGGGCTTATGCTTCCACATGGCTAGAAACAACAAGGAATTTGTTCCTAAAAGGGGAGACCTCTGGTGCCAGGAATTCAGGAAACATATGGGGTTCTGAGGACAAGAGGGAAGGTATATTAAGTAAAATAAATACAACACAATATGGTATGAGTTAGTTATTATTAGAGACTGTGTCGTAGGGGCACCTGGGTGGCTCAGTCAGTTAGCATCCTACTCTTGATTTTGGCTTATGTCATGACCCCAGGGTTGTGGGATCGAGCCCCGGGGCAGGCTCTGCACTGAATGTGGTGGATCCTGCTTAAGATTGTCTCTCCCCACCTACCCCCCCTCCCTGACTCATACACTCTCTAAAATAATAAATAAAGACTGTGTCACATAAAAAGCATAGCAACTTGGATTTACTGGGCACTGACAAAGGCAAAACATTTTTCTAAGTACCCTACAGGAAGCGACTCATGTTAGGCAGTGACTGGGGCACTGCTGAGAGGATCGCAACTACATTACACATGAGTAAATGGGAGAGGGGAACGAAAGAGAAGGCGATTTATGGAAGGTCCACCAGTGAGCGGAGGAGCCAGAGTTCAATCTGAGCAGGCTGGCTTCTGATTCAGGCCCCTAACCACACACTCTCTAAAGAGCATGTGACTAAACTACACAGAGCAAAGATGCTTTGTAGATGTAATTAAGGTTACTAATCAGCTGACCTTAAATACGGGGATTATCCTGGATTATCTAAGTGGGTGATGTAATCACAGAAGCCCTTAGAGTAAGGGGATCTCTTCTAGCTGGAAGAGAACAGAAAGAAAGTCAGGGATTTCTGAAGCCTGATTTGACCTGGTATTATAGGCTTGAAAATAGAAGGGCGCCACTTTGAAAGCAGAAGGAACTGAATATGTTAATTACCAGTGAGTTTAGAAGTGGACCCTGCGCCTCAGATGGGACCACACCGCCAGCCTACACCTTTATTTTAGCCTTGTGAGACCAAAGGCAGGCCAAGCTGCACCGTGCCTGACCTCTGACCCATGCATGAACTGTGTGCCATAAATACAGGCTGTTCTGAGCAGTCAAGTTTGCAGAAATATGTTTTAACAGCAACAGAGAATGAACACACATGACTTATGGGGCAAAAATGTTAGAGAAATTGTGTTCAAGGTGTTTATTGTGGAAAATCACTTCATCATCTAAAGTGGTGAAGCATGTTTTTTAACAGGAGGCTGACTCACTGTCCTGATTCCAAGAAACCCAATCTGAATACAAGGTTATGTGGAATTTTTTACACACAGAGATTTCCTCCTTGTAAATATGGGTCGTACAAGTGAAAACAAAACAACAGACTAACTCTAAAGCAGAACCCTGAATCTTCTTCTGCCTCAGAGGTCTTGCCTGGGCACTCGGGTCTACCTAATGAAATCGTGGTGGCTCTCTTCTTCTGTCTGGGGAGCAGCCCTGGCAGACACCCTGGTGATGCTGAACAAACAGGTGAATGGCCAGGGGCTCACTGAGAAGAAAGGGGAGGCAGGCACTGAGCGGTTCCGGGAACGCTGGAGCTCTTACACTCCCACCCTCCCTGGTGATGGGAGGAAACAGAAACAGGTCTTGGATGGGATTCTGTCAGGTAAGAAGTGTCCGTGGAAGGAAAGCAAACGGTCCATGTCTTATAAGATGAAACTCCACCCCCCCCCCCAAGAAGAATCACTATTTACCTTGGACTTGGACTTCCCTCGTGCAGCAGGCATCCTTTCCTCCCCCTTAAGGGTCCGCATGTGGAGCAGGGCAGAATGCTAAAAAGGTGGGGCTGGGGGAAAAGAGAAATCATGAGAATGGCAGGTCCTTTTGGGTGGTCCCAGGGTCTTTAGGATAAGAATCCCCTGGCCCGTCACCCTGGTCACCCATGCACATGCACACACACACACACGGGAGAGATGACAAAACATCTTCTGCAGCATTCCTGCCCCTTCTCACAGATGGGAAGGGGCAATGGCTAATGCTATCTGCTCCCAAGACAACAGAAGGTTCCAGATCAGGAGGCAAATGTGACATGAAGACACCTATCCATTCATTTGACAAGCATTTTGTATTCCTACTATGTGCCAGGCACTGTCCCAGGTGTTGGGGAAAAAGCAGAGAAAGTAAAGAAGTACCAGCTCCCATGTACCTTACATTCCAACAGGGATAGGCAAGTTCGTATAGAATAATGTCAGCCGAGATCATTGCTATATTTGACCAGAGGAAGGGAAAGAGTGATGGAGTGGTTGGGAGTGGCCTCTCAGAGGAGCAACACTGAGTTAAGGTTTGAATGCAGTGCCTGAAGCACTGGGGAAAGAACATTCCGGGTAGAGGTACAACAGATGCAAAGATCCCACAGCAGACACATGCTTGGTGCGTACAGGGAAGTGAACGGTGTGCTGAAAAAGAATTAGGTGGAGAGCAGTGGTCTGGGAGATGGCTGAGGTCTGGAGGGGCCACGGCAAGAAAGGGGCTGGGAGCAGTTAGAATTGATCCTAAGCGTGATAAGACAAGAATGAGGGAGCAGGGGTCTGAAGAGTGAAAGATCTGACTTAACATTTAAAAAAATGTATCGGGTGACTATGTGGTGAATGAACTGTGTGTCTACGGTGAGGGGTGGAGGGGACACAGGAGCTGAAGAAGGAACTTACTAAGAATGTACGTGTAAGTCCAGCAGGGACATTCAGTGATGTGGATTAGGCCCCTCTATCACTCTGAACCTATGCTTTTCTACACGCATGCCATTAGCCTTGAGTGACAACCGAGTTCCGGAAATAAGGCTGGTGCAATGGAGTGTTTAATGTTATTCAGTTTCAATTAGTTTATTACAAAAGCCATAATAAATATTAAAGTTAATGAATTAAAATTTATTAATCTAAAATTAAACCCTGGGGCGCCTAGGTGATTCAGTTGGTTAAACGTCCAACTCTTGATTTTGGCACAGGCCACGATGCCAGGGTGGTGGGATCAAGTCCTGCATCAGGCTCCATGCTGAGAGTGGAGCCTGCTTAAGAGTCTCTCTCTCTCCCTCTTCCCTGCCCACGCTCTCTCTCAAATAAAATTGTAAAAGATGTTTTAATTAAAAAAAAATAAAATTCAAAACTAATCTTTAATTTACTATAAAACTTTGAAGGACATTTGAAACTGGCTGTATGAATCTACTTTTCTAATTGTAAGGTTTATGAAATTTAAATACAGATCAAATAATGAAAATTAAGTATCTGAATTGAGGTTTGTAAAACAGATTTCAAAGACTTAGTATGAAAACAATGTAAAATGTCTCACTGGCAATTGTTTATACTGATTACAAGTTGATGTTTAGGATATATTAAGTTAAATAAAATGTGCTAAAATTAACTGTAATGATTTCTTTTTTGCTCTTGGAAAACTGAAAACTAGGTCTTGCATGACGTTTCCACGGATAACACTGCTCTATACTAGAGTCTTTACCACTCTGTTGCCCCATTTCCTTCATAACACAAACCGCCTCCCAAAAACAGCTTGTTTGTTTGCATTTATGCAGGAACAATCTTCACCTTACTAGCGCTCCATGGGAATAAGCACTCTGACTGTTTTGTTCACCGTTCTCCTGGGAGCTGATAATGTGCCTGGCACAGAGCAGTGCTCAAGAAATTCTTGTTGACCGAATCAATAACCAGTCCCGAATGCTTCCTCGCATGCTGAAACTGGGAGTGGGGTGTAACCATTTATGCCAACATCATCTTACAGAGAAATACTTCTAACGGCAGTCATTCCAAGCCTTCTAAACTTGTCTTTTGGAGAAGGCCAGGGTCTAGAAAAAGCAGAAATGGGAGTATACTTTAATTTTCCCCATTTTGAAAAATTTGAAATCTAGAAAAAAATACAATGAAGACCTGATTACTTTTTACCAAGTGTTAACACTTTCCTTTTTTTCTGAAATCATTTCAAAGTTACAGACATGACAGAAGTTCACGCCTAAATGCTTTAGCACACCCTCTGAAGACTACCATCATCACACCCCAGTGCCAACACTAGTGGACACATCATAAATTTTTTTTCATTTTTCTATGAGAAAGGAATGGCAGCACAGTCTGGAAAACAGAATTAGGAATGTTTCTTTTTTTTTTTTTTTCCCTCTCCCTGGAGAGTGGGGTTTGGAAGATAAAGGAAACCAAGGCCATAATTAGGTTTACAGTTTGAAAATGGTCATGTTTTGATACAAAATCCAAGTCATCAGGGAACCTGCGTGGTTCAGTCAGTTAAGTGTCTGACTTCAGCTCAGGTCAGGCATGATCTCCTGGTTTATGAGTTCGAGCCCTACACTGGGCTCTCTGCTGTCAGCACAGAGCCTGCTTTGGATCCTTTGTCCCCCTCTCCAGCTCATTCTCCTTCTCCCTTTCTCTCAATAATAAAAAAACTAAAAAAAAAATTACAAAAGTCAGAAGATGACCTTATACTGTTTAAGGAACCCAGTCAGAACAACTTTGGCTATCATGCTTCTCTCTTTACAAAGAGAAAAGCAGGGGCACCTGGAGGGCTCAGTCAGTTAAGGGTCCAACTGTGGCTCAGGTCCTGATCTCACAGCTGATGGGTTCAAGCCCCGTATCAGGCTCTGTGCCAACAGCTCAGAACCTGGAGCCTGCTTTGGATTCTGTGTCTTCCCTCTCTCTCGCTGCCCCTCCCCTGCTTGCACTCTCTCTCTCTCAAAAAATAAACATTAAAAAAAGAAAAGCAGTAATAAGCAATGGTAGTAACACTAAAATTAATACTAAGATAAATAAATACAAGGTGGTTAAACGGGCTAAGCATCACTTTACGAGTATCATCATTTAACTGTCACTCCTAACCTGGTCGGGCAGGTACTCTCGTTAATGCCATTTCCAGATGAGCAAAGGGAAGCACAGAGACAGAGAAGTAGGGATTACTTGCCCAAGGTCACAGGGCTGGGAACTGGCAGAGCTGTAGTCAAGCTGAGGCTGATCCAGATACTCCACTAACCACCCTGGGTCAGAGGGAAGGGCTGTGTTAAACACACCACTTGGAGTCAGACCACCCAAGTGTGATGACTATCGGCATTAGCTGTGTTACCAGGGGCACGTTACTGAACCGCTCTGCCATTTTTCTCCCGTTAAACAAGAACAATACAGAACTACTGGAGTCCTGAGGATTAACGACAATTGAAGTCAAATCCTACATCTCTCTCCTTCCTCATGCAGGCTTCCTTGCCGGTTCCAGAATGTGCTACCACAGCCCTGCTTCAGTTCCTCACTCCTTTTTCTCTGCTTCTTTCTCACTCTCTACCAGTGTCACCGGAACCTACTAACAATGCAACCTGCCTCCCAACCTCCTACCTATCACTCCCAGTCTCCCCTGCCCAACCCTGACTTCTCTTTTCTCTGTAGCTCTCACGGCGAATGCACCACATACGAGAGAACTAAAAAGGCATCCACTGGTCTCTGCCTCCCTCCTTAGTACCACAGAACTCCTGAAACCCTTGAAAATGCTTAAGTGCTAAGAACGCTAGGAATGTTTCTTCTTTCAATGAGTTGACTCTGGGTAGGCTCCTGGACAGGGTGTGGTCAATCAGGAAGACCAAGCCATGAAGAGAAGAAGCCTGAAATTTTCAGCCTCCCTCACACTCCATCTTCGAGAAGGGAGAGGAACTGCAAGTGGAGTTAATGACTGATCATGCTTTCTTGAGGAAGCCTCAAGAAAATCCCCATCGTATGAGATCTGGAGAGCTTCCAGGCTGGTAAACACATCCACAGCAGGAGGGTGGCGCACCCCAACTCAAGACAGAAGCTCCTGCACTTGGTACGCTCCCAGATGTCATCCTATGTAGCTCTACATCTGGCTGTTCATCTACACACTTTATCAGAGCCTTTAATAAACTAGCAAATATGGGGGCTCCTGGGTGGCTCAGCTGGTTAAGCATCTGTCTTTGCCTCCCGTCATGATCTCGCGTTTTGTGGGTTCAAGCCCCACATCAGACTCTGTCAGTGTGGAGCCTGCTTCAGATCCTCTCTCCTGCCCTCTCTCTCAAAAAATAAACATTAAAAAATATATATTTAATATAAATAAAAATAAACAAATGTGTTTCCCTGAGTTCTATGAGCTGTTCTATAGCAAATCAGATGAACCTGAGAACACTGTCATGGGATCTGTAGCCAAGTGGGGCAGAAATTGTGGGTAGCCTGGGGACCTATGACTGGTCTGCGAAGTGAGGGGGCAGTCTCCTAGGACTGAGTCCTAAATCAGGGGGTCTGGCACTACCTCCAGGTAGAGAGTGTTAGAAATGAGATAAATTCACAGCAATTTCTTACTCAACACATCTCCAAAGGCAAGGGAATCAACAGCAAAAATGAACTACTGGGACGTCATCAAGATAAAAAGCTTCTGCACTGCAAAGGAAAGAATCAAGAAAACTAATAGGCAACCAATGGAATGGGAACAGCTAGTTGCAAATGACATCGAATAAAGGGCTAGTATCCAAAATCTACAAGGAACTCACCAAACTCCACACCCAAAAAACAAATGACCCAGTGAAGAAATGGGCAGAAGACATAAACAGACACTTCTCCAAAGAGGACATCCAGATTGCCTACAGGCACATGAAACGATGCTCAACATCACTCATCATCAGGGAAACACAAATCAAAACCACACTGAGATACCACCTCATACTGGTCAGAGTGGCTAAAATGAGCAAACCAGGAGACTATAGATGCTGGCGAGGGTGTGGAGAGACAGGCACCCTCCTACACTGTTGGTGGGAATGTAAACTGGTGCAGCCTCTCTGGAGAACAGTGTGGAGGTTTCTCAAAAAACTATCCATAGAACTCCCTTATGACCCAGCAATAGCCCTGCTAGGGATTTACCCAAGGGATACAGAAGTGCTGATGCATAGGAGCACATGTACCCCAATGTTCACAGCGGCACTTTCTACAATAGCCAAATCATGGAAAGAGCCTAAATGTCCATCACCTGATGAATGGATCAAGAAGATGTGGTATATATACAATGGAGTACTACATGGCAATGAGGAAGAATGAAATCTGGCCATCTGTTGCGGATGTGGATGGACCTTAAGGGTATCACGCTAAGTGAAATACGTCAGGCAGAGAAGGACAAATACCATATGTTTTCACTCATAAGTGGAAACAGAGGACCATGGGGGAGTGGAAGGGGGAAAAATAGTTGAGGAGAGAAAGGGAGGCAACCCATGAGAGATTCTTGAATACGGAGAACAAACTGAGGGCTGATGGGGGAGGTGAAGGGGGTGATGGGAACGGAGAAGGGCACTTGTTGGGATGAGCACTGGGTGTTATATGGAAACCAACTTGACTATTAATAAACTATAAAAGAAAAACAGATTTTTTAAAAAATGAGTTAAACTATAGGGGCACCTAGGTGGCTCAGTTGGTCAAGCATCCAACTCTTGGTTTCAGCTCAGGTCAAGATCTCACGGTTTCATGAGTTTAAGTCCTGTGTCAGGCTCTGTGCTGGCAGTACAGTACTTGCCTGTGATTCTCCCTCTCTCTCTTTCTGTCCCTCCTTCATTTGTGCTGTCTCTTTAAAAAAAAAAAAAAAAAAGAGGGACACCTGTAGAGGCCCATTCTGCCAAAAGACCTGTTGAGATCCTGCTGTAAGTCACCAAGAGGAACGCGCATATCTCCAGCTTGTCTGGAAAGTGTGACCCTGGTGCAAGTGAGGTCCCTCAGTTGAGGATCGGGATTGAGTCGCTCTCCTGGGAGACTGAGCGGACAGTGTCATATGGCTTGTTGGGTCCTGCTTTCCTTTGTTTTAGAGAATGTGTGCATGACCTCTTGATCATGATGGATTAGAGACTGGAGTTAGTTTTCTATGACCTTTAATTAGTTTCGGTGAGTGGGCAAGTTTTCAGATTGAAACTCCCTTCCTGGTCAGGGGCACTTTACCCGTAAATCATCATGTTCACCTTTAAGAAAAAACAGCCTTGTCATAAGCTTCGGTTAATAATATCACTATGTACATAAAACCAACCCCTGCTGATGTATTTTGAGTGACGAATTATGTTTTTTGATCTTCCGTATTGTACCTCGTTTCTGTTTTGATTTTGTTTTTGCTACCATGGAAATAATAATTTTTCTGGAAGTAACAATGTAATCATTAGAAAAATGATGTAATCACCTATGGTATATAAAGATCCTAAGCATCACAGTAAAGTGCAATCTTGCCACCATTCACTTTGTCTGTCTTCTTTCTTATAGATATTGCGCCGACACCAACCCCCTACTCAGGGACCCTTAGACTCTGGTGTGTGGGCTGGTCCCCCGCAGACACCTGGACGGCTCAGTTGGTTGAGTGTCCAACTTCGGCTCAGGTCATGATCTCATGGTTCATAAGTTTGAGCCCTGCGTCGGGCTATGTGCTGACAGCCCAGAGCCTGGAGCCTGCTCCAGATTCTGTCTCCCTCTCTCTCTGTCCCTCCCCTGCTTGTGTTCTGTCTCTCTAATATAAACATTAAATTTTTTAAAAAACGAGTTAAATATAGGGCACCCAGTCAGTGTTGCAAAATTGCCTGATGAGGGAAAACCTCACATATCTGGTGTCGGAAGTGTTGTGTTGTAGCAGTGCGAGAGTAAATGGACACACATGAGGGAAAGAGATCTCCCTAAAACATTATGTAACATACTAATTTATCCTGACTGGTGCTATAGTCTGTCTTCACCCACTTCGGTGGACATCCCAAATGCCCTGGACCAGCGCTCAGGTAGGATAGCTGTATTTAACATCACTATTGTTGTGAGAGGGGAGTGGGGCCAGTGCTGTGGGCTGAATCTGAAAGAGGCTTAGTCACTGTGCTGTCCGCTTGCTCTGGGGAAGTGCTCAGGTGTATGGGTGTGTGTGTGTGTGTGTGTGTGTGTGTGTGTGTGTGTTGAATATGCTCATCCCCGATTACATCAACCATCTTGGTTAAGAAGTACAAGAATAAAAAAAATAAAAAAAATAAAAAAAAAAATTTAAATAAAAATAATAAAAAATAAAAAAATTTTTAAATTTTAAAAAATTAAAAAAACAATAATAATAAATGTAAAAATTTAAAAAAAAAGAAGTACAAGAATGGGGGCACCTGGGTGGGTCATGATCTAATGGTTTGTGAGTTGGAGCCCTGCTTTGGGCGCTCTGCTGTCAGCACACAGGCTGCTTCGGATCCTCTGTCCCACCCTCTCTCCGTCCCTCACATCTGCTTGTTCTCTCTCTCTCTCTCTCTCTCTCTCTCTCTCTCTCTCTCTCAAAAATAAACATTAAAAAAAGTAGAAAGAAAGCTGTACTAGATATTTAATATACATTACATGATATCCTTTTGTTTTTAAATGTTTTTTTTAATTTTTTAATGTTTTACTTATTTTTGAGAGAGAGAGACAGACAAGGTGAGCAGGGGATGGTCAGAGAAAAAGGGAGACACAGAACCTGAAGATAGGCTCCAAGCTCTGAGCTAGCTGTCAACACAGAACCTGAAGCAGGGCTCGAACCCACCAACCATGAGATCATGACCCGAGCCAAAGCCGGATGCTCAACCAACTGAGCCACCCAGGCGGCCCTCTCCTTTTGTTTTTAAAGAAAACTGACCACGTGGGTTAGCATTTTCCATTTTGAGAATGAAAAAGAGAACCTCAACAGGGACCTGGCTGTTGTCACAAAGCTTCAAGTGATGGCCCTCTTGGTGTGGGACAGGAGTCTATACAGAAAATAGCCTCACTGTCCCCTGTAGCTGGGTTTAGGAAATGTCAGTATGATGCCACAGTTAGGAGACATCTACCTTTGTTATATCAGAAAGGCCACAGGGCCTGGAAAGATTTGCAGGAAAGTATGTAGACATTAAAGGGTTGTGGCTCTGTGACAAACCAAATGGCCTGACTGCCCTTCCATTCTCTGACTGCGCTAAGCCAGGCTTCCCAAGGGTGCCTACCATGAGTCTTAGATGCCTGAATTCTCTCTCCGTTACACAACAGGGCAGGGGTGTGTTAGCGGATTTGTAGCCCCTGCCAGTTTCCATGGTGTAAACACTCCCGCCAGGGCCCCACTGTAAGCTACCAAACTGACGTCACTGAGCACAGAGCTGGGGAAAGGTGGACAGAACCGGTATGTAAATGGTGTGAGCCGGGCCCCAACACTCCGCAGCTATCCAGCCTGAGAATAAAACTCCATTCTTTGCCTGGGAGTTCTCCTACTTTCAGTTAACATCCTCAAACTGTAGAAGTAACGCCTAGTTCTGTGGTCCGGGACACACCCCAACGCAGCTTCCTTGTTACAGAAAACTACTGGTGGTTGGTTCTGTTTACCGGATCAGTACATCCCTTGGCTTTTTCCTTCCAATTCCTTCAGTACAACAGATTACTTCCAGAAGGAGCATCACGTCCATCCTGTGGTTTCTCATAGCTGTTTGCTCTCAGCCATGCGACCCAAACTAGAAAAGCACAATTCTGGTCCACAAAACAATTTTCTCTAAGGAACTCAGTACTGCTGGGGAGGGAAGAACAGCAGTCTGATATTAGATAATTCCAGATTTAAAACTTGCCTCTGCCAATTCCTGGAGTAAAGAAAACCTACCTCACCCTTAGTGGTTAGTTTACATAACTTACCTTCACAGGAGTTATTTTCCAACAACAGGCACAAATTACAATGTAATGTCTTGCCTTCCTTCTTTTATCTCAGTTTATACAAAGTATCCAAAAGACCAAGGAAGCCTGAGACCCACTGAAAAGGCTGCCGGTAGAATTCTCAGAGAGTGCTGACTGGAGGGAAACCTGCACCCCCTCCGTGGAGGACACTTTGGCAACAATTTGAAAACTGAAGGCGCACACACTCTCTCACATAGTAAACCTCATTTCTGGTATTTGTCTTCGGAAGTCCTTACATGTGAATAAAATGACACACAGGAGCATTCAGCGTGGCAAGGCTTACTGGACGGAAGAGGCGGTATGGTCCTGCAGTGAAGGACTTGGGCCTGGAGACTGTCAGGTTCAACTTCTAACTCTGCTACCCTTCTGTAGTGTCCTCTCCGGGCCTCAACTTCTCAACTGGCACATGAGGCAAGCAACACGGACGCCACAGAGCTGTTTTAAAGATTAAATGAGTGAAAACACGTAACACACTTCTAGCAGGGCCAGTGCTGAACAAATGTAAGTTATTAAGAGACTGGAGACAAGCAAAATGCCCAGTAACAGGAAAATGGCTAAGTGAGTGTGCTATGTACATGACAGAACACCAGGTAGGTCTTAAGAGAAACAAAGTAACACTACATCAGTGCTTCTTCACTGGAGGCAATTTTGCACCCAGGGGACACCTGCAATGTCTGGGGACATTTGTGGTTGTCATAGATGGGATGGTGGTGGTAGTGCTCCTGGCCTCCAGTGGTAAAGGCCTGGATGCTGTTCAACACCCCACACAGCACAAGACAGCGCCCCAAAGCAAAGAACAATCTGGCCCAAACATCAACTGTGCCACGGCTGAGAAATCTGCTGTACAGGTATTGTGTAAAATGATCTCCAAGATGCGATGTAATGACAAAAAGGAAGAAAAAAAACACTTAGAAAAAAACAAACTATGGAAAACTAATATATGTGTTTAAAAAGGCAGACAAGTTCTGGAAAAAGAATCATGACATTGGCAGGAGTGACTGTCTCTGAAGAAGGGCACGAAGTTACTTGGCAGGGGAAAGAAACTCCTTTTTCTCCCCATCTACACTTCGGCATTCTGTTCCACGCACATAGAACTGCTTTTTCAAAACAACACAAACAAAATCTTGTAAATTCCACACTACTTCAGGGGATTACTGTATACCTAGCCTGTCTTCTGAAACTGAAAGATAGTGTGGAAAAGGGCCCTGCAATTTAAATTTAATACAAAGCTAACTTTTGTTTTACACGTATTCATTTTTGTGAGAGACAAAGTATATGTGGGGGAGGGGCAGAGAGAAGGAGACACAGAATCTGAAGCAGGCTCCAGGCTCTGAGCTGTCAAAACAGAGCCCGATGCGGGGCTTGAAACCCAGTAGCCATGAGACCATGACCTGAGTTGGACCCTCAAGTGACTGAGTAACCAAGGCGCCCAATACAACGCTAACTTCTTGATCCTAAAGTGAGGATGCCAAAACCCAGGAAAGGAACAAGTTTCAAAGACTTACTGGGCAGTGGCCATGCCTCTCCTCAGGAGCAGACCACTAGGCTCCTTCCTCTCAGCCCCAACAGCTCTGTGACCTTGAGGGGCTGTGCTGAGCATAGAACTGGGGGCAGGTCCTAAAGTACCTGAGAACCAAGCATTTAATGAGTAATCTCACTGCTTTCTTTCAAAGTCTGCTTTTGCTGTACCATCTATTAAGAATTGAAGATCGCCCCTACTCTGAACCCTGCCAGTCCCAGAGGCCAGGATAACAAGATACTTTCCTTAAAGACCCAAGTCCAACTGTAACAGAAAATATGGACTTTGCATATGAATGTGAGCCCTGCCATTTCTCCGCTTTGCACAGGAACAGATTTCCTCACTTGTAGATGGGGCCAGGAACGTCCCTAATACAGAAAAGCACAGCTGCGAAGACCACCTTGGATAAAATACTGAAAGCCCTTGTCACTCATACCCTCCTCTTCCTGTATCAAATTAATTTACCTTATTATTCAAGTAAGCTCTCAGAGCTACATATCTCAACCTTGTTTGCACATGAAAATGTCTCGGAAGCTTTTTAATAAATATTGATGGCTGTGCCCAACAGCAGACCAATTAAATCAGAAACTCTGGGTACCAGGTCTGGGTACTTCTTTTAAAAGGTTTTCAAGGTGGGAAACCCACACCTCAATATTGAAGAAGAAAAGTCCATGCTGAACTCAAAGCCAAGCTCTTGGATTCCCCAATCAAAAGCTACCACCAAGTCACTGATGTTGGCCATTACTGGCTGTGGAATTGAAACGAGATGCCCATGGGAAGCCTGGGGGTTGATCCTGTGCTTAGCCCATAATCCCACCACCCTGCTTGACTTCTCAAGATGCTTACCACCGATTATAAATTGAATTGCCTTCCTACTAAATGCCAATCCCAGATGGAGAGTAACCTCTGTCCTGTCAGTTAACTAGCACAGTGCCTGACCCGTGGCAGGCCACTAGACCCCAGAATGAGTGAAGCCCGCAGGCCAGACATTTTCTCTTCTCATTTAGAGAACACCATCCTTACCACCTCCTTCCTCCAGCCCCCTCGCTCTCTGCCCTAGCTTCACACCTGGAGAAAGTCCCTGGCCTTCCTCACCGCTCTATACACCAGCGATTCTCAACTAAGGTGATTCTGCCCTCCGGGGGCCACCTGGCAAGGTACGGCAACACTTTTGCTTTCCGCTTTCACAAGCAAAGTGGGGAAAGGGGGATATGCTACTGTCCTCTAATGCTACACATCCTGCAACCGGCAGAGTAGGGCTCTCCCCTCCCACAACAAAAAATTATCTGCCCCAAAGTATCCACAACGCAAAGAACGAAAATCCCTGGTCTAGACACGGAAAACTCTCCAGACCCCTCCCTGTGTTACCAGGAAATCCTTCCCCTTCAGGCTGTCACTTCCGGACCCAGGTTACTCACCCCACAGGCTCCCTGGGGACATCTCCATCCCAGAAGCCCCTGTACTGCCCTCCCAAGACCCTGACTAGAAAACTCCGAACCTAAGCTCCAACCTCGACTTCAGGGTTGTTTTCTATGTCGGCCTCTGTTTTTCCTCCCTTGGATTTTCCTCCAGGTGTGAGATCGCTGCCTACTCACGACTAGCCGGTTACCCTCCATGCGCTGCCAACCCGGGTCAGGCACCCCACACCCGCCGGTATAAACCACCCCTGTTGTGCAAGTGAAACTGAGGGGCAGCGGAGTGACCTGTCCCAGCCACACGGCCGGCGAGCGACGGAACCCGGAGTCCCCGAGCAGCCGCAGAGACAGAGCCCCCGAAGGCGGCTCGCAGGCTCGGCTCCAGGGGCCGGCGCCGCTCGACGTGGGGAGGAGGACCGCGCATCGCGCCCCGCCGCACCCCTACCTGTGCCCCGACGCGGTGTCTCCCCTGCGTGACCCCCTGCACACGCACTCTCCCCCGCCCCAGTCGCACGGCCGTGAGCGTGAGGCGCACACGAACGCGCCGCGCACCAGCACGAGGCCACCAACCCTGCCTGTCCAAGCCTCTCTCCCAGGCTCACAAACGCCGCGCGCCCACCTGCCGACGGCCTCACACACACACACACACACGTGTCCGCCGTGTCACCTCACAGCGCAGAACGCCGGCCACCACACGACCCAGACTCAGTGTTCCCCTCAGCGCTGCCACCGGCGCGCGCCGCCCCGGCCCCACAGCCTCGCCCCACCTCAGGACCCCGCGCCCCCGCAGGACCCGCGCAGCCCCGCCGGAACCCACACTGCGTCACGACCCGCGCAGCCCCGGGCCCGCGACCTCGCGCCGCCTCATGACACGCGCAGCCCAGTCACGAATCCACACTGCGTCACGACCCCCCGCAGCCCCGGGCCCACAGCCTCGCGCCGCCTCGCGACCGCACGCAGACACACGCTCCCATTCACCTCAGTTCTCCCAGCTCGCGTCCCGTCAGGACCCACTGGAGACAGCTGCGCAGCACCCCAGTCCCGAGGCCCCGCGCCTGCGCACTCCCCTAGGAGACCCCAGGCGCAACCGCCCCTTCACACGCGCAACACGTAGGCGGGCCGTCGCCCCGCCCCCGGACTACCCCGAGCGCGCCGGGCTCCGCCCCTAAACAAAGCCACGCGGCGCGCACGCGCTCACTCTCCGGGGAGGGGACCTCCCCACGAGCTAGGCGTGAGGCCCGCCCCCTCACATGCATCAGACACCCCTTAACCCCGGCGCGCGCTAGGCCGGGCCCCGCCCCCGCATAACCCACGCCCAGAGCGTACCCGGCGCTCCTGGGGCCACGCTCCTCCTGTTAAGTCTTGTGGATGCACTCAGACTTTCCGCGACGCATGGAACCGAACCCTCCGCAGTAGGCCGCCCTCATCGGCTGGCACCCCCGCAGGTTCCCTCCCCTTTGCACTCCAGAGCTCAGCGATACCGGGGGCTGGACGCCCCCGCGGCCGCGCGTGCGCACTGCAACTCCCAGGAGCCTTCGGGGCGTGGGGCGGCTATGCTGGCAACGTGGGGCTGAGGGCTCCGAGTGTGCGCGGGCCAAGATCTGTGCTGCCCGGAGTCAAAATGACCCGGGAAGAGGGCCGAGGGATGGTCCTCAGGCCAAAGTGGAATCTTGTTTGCCCCTACGTAGAATTAATGTCCCCAGAGCCGCTCTGCGCTGGCGCCTCTCTGGCGGGCAGCCTACATTTCCCGGGAGCCCCTGCGGCGCGTGGGGACGCGGCGGAGCGCGCAGAGGAGCGTGGTACGAGCTCGGGCGCAGTGGCTGCACCTGAGGTGACCACCGCGCCCTCCTGATTTTCATGGAGGTGTGCGGTGTGGACCCGCCCCTGCAGCCTGGGCGTGTGGGTCCCGGGTTGTGATGGTACGTCTGAGTGCGTGAGGCCCAGCTTGTGCCACTGTATCTTGTGAGGCCCCGTGTTTGTGATTGTCTTGCGCGAGTGAAGGGGAAACACCGGTGTTGAGTGCGTATGCGCGTGCCCGCAGGTGTGTCGTCTCTGGATGCTTTGGCACCACGGCAGAGATGAGCCCACAGAACCTAAATTACCGTGACTCTGGATCCGTGTGTGTGTAGATAACCACTGAAAACGAATGTGTGCACAGAAACTACCGTTTGTGCAAGTGTGTGTGTGCGTGACACCACTGTGTCTATATTTATGGAGATTCTGTTTTTGCGTTTCTATAGACGTGTGTGTACAATCCTGATTGTAAGCGCAGTGTGAGGTTCTTCCCCGCCGTCATACAATTCTCTGGCCCCATAGGCTTGTCCTACAACCCAGCCCAATTCTGACACTAGCTCGCTGGCGACGTCTGTCCCCAGGACGGTGCCCACCCCGCACACCGGACCGCGGTTCCAAGTTTGTAGGTCAGAGTCTCCAGGGACCTTCGTCCTGCAGTTTAATGTGGCAGGGGCGGTCCACAGACCTCGGAGAGGCATTTTACTTACCAGTCAGCGTGATAAAAGGACGTAACCCAGGAACGGCCGACGGAAGAGATGCACAGAGCGAGCGTCTGGGAAGCGCCGGGAGCTTCACTCTCCCAGCACCTCCACGTGTTCGCCGACCCGGAAGCTCTCTGAACCGCCTCCTTTTTCCGAAGAGGCTTCATTGAATAGGCGTGATGGATGAAACCAATGGCCATTAGTGATTGAACTCAATTTCCAGCCCCCCTCCTCTCCACAGAGGTCAGGGGGTGGGATTAAAAGGTCTAACCCTCTAATCACTGGCGTGGTTCCCCTGGCAACCAGCCCCACCTTGGAGTTATCCTCCAATTTTTGTTCATTAACATAACAAAAGATAGCCCTCCCTCTCCACACTAGTGAAATTCCTACGGTTTGGGGAGCTCAATGCCTGGAAGGCCGAAGAACAAATACTATTTCTTACTACAAAATACAACAGCGCACTACCCGTGTGGGGGAAGCCCAGGGTTTGTGGTGGTGCCGAGTAGGACTAGGAATTAAGAGCGAATGTATAAGTGACCCAGCGATAGCACTGCTGAGGATCCACCCAGGGGACACAGAAAGGCTGAGGCACAGGGGCACATGCACCCCAAAGTTCACAGCGGCACTTTCTACAATAGCCAAATCATGGAAAGAGCCTAAATGTCCATCAACTGATGAATGGATCAAGAAGATGTGGTTTATATACACAATGGAGTACAATGAGAAAGAATGAAATCTGGCCGTTTGTGGCACCGTGGATGGAACTCAAGGGTGTTATGCTAAGTGAAATAAGTCAGGCAGAGAATACGTTTTCATTCATAAGTGGAATTGGAGAAACTTAACAGAGGACCATGGGGGAGGGGGAGGGGGAGGGGGGAAAATAGTTGGGGAGAGGGAGGGAGGCAAACCCTGAGAGACTCTTGAATACTGAGAACAAACAGGGTTGGTGGGGGAGAGGGGAAAATGGGTGATGGGAATGGAGGAGGGCACTTGTTGGGATGAGCACTGGGTGTTATGCAGAAACCAAGTTGACAATAAACTATAAAAGAAAATAAAAAAGAGTAAATGTATGAGGAGCCAGTTTTTGGACTCCCAGTTGTGTGACAAGGTGGTAGTAATCATCAAAATAGCAGCTAACGGGTAGGACTTTTACTACCATCCCTGCTAGTAGCTAGCACATTGCTGCGTCTAGTCAAAAGTGTCATTTCCACGTAAACTTTTATTTAATCCTTGTAACCCTACTCAGAGTTGTTTCTACTGAACTCTCTGTTCTCCAGGTGCATAAACAGAGGCACAGGAAGGTTAGGTTAACTCACCCAAGGGCACACAGCTAGTAACGATCAAAGCAGATTTTTGAACCTGGCTGGGTCTCGCTGACTCCAAAACTCGCTGTTTCCACCCAGAGTTTTTTCCCTGGAACAAGCTGCTTCTTGAACTGGGAGATTTTTCTAAGTGCCTGGTGGTGCTGGTGGCACCTGTGCTTTTAAGGACACAGGTCTGAATCCAACTGACTCTGACCTTGCAGGCCTAAGTGTCAGCTTCTCTGACAACCCTTTGAATGCCCAATCAGGAAAGACCAGCTAACACCTTTAACATTTGTAAGGGCGGGCCTAAAGATGGAGGTTAAGGCAAGTCACGCACTAAGTGAGGGTCCTGGGCCCACTCTGTGATTGGTCAATACTCTAGGTGTTGTGATTGGCTCCCACCAAAAGTATCAATGGTTAAACCTGCTGTCAATATACCTGTGTCCCCATTTCCTGTAACTCCCCCTTCCCAGACTCATCAAAGTCCCTACCTTCCCATGCTCGGGGCTCGCTCCACGTGGATCCAGTGTGTTGTTGGCCAGGCCTAAATCCGTAATAAAGCCCTTTGCTTTTGCATGAGTGATTCGGTCTCCCTGGCAGTCTCTGGTTTTGGGGGGCAATATTAAAATCTGGGTACAACATGCTGGCACCCGGAAACCAGCACCTGCTGTCTGGGAAGGTGCTTTCCCTGTGGAATTCACCGAGGGGTGGGCATCACAGGCCCAGGAGTTGCTAAGTGAATTCAGGAATGAATGCATGGATAAATGAATACTGCTAGTTTAGGCACACAGCACTGAGGCTCGAAGGTCTTATAATGACAAGTGAAATTTTGTGAGCCAGGTTCAAACCAGAAATCTCTGACAGTGAGTCAGAATGGTATTCAGGAGCTTGATAAGCCATTTTTGTCTATTTCATTTATTATTTATCCAATATTTATTTTCTATTATATACCAACTATGTTGCCAACTTGATATAAAATGATAGAATCATAACAAAATAGAGGTGGTCTCCAAAGTCATGGAGATCACAGTCAAATAAATGTCCCTTACAGTAAGTAGGCAAATAGAAGTAAAGTACAACATTCATATAACACACTGTGGTTTAAGAATATTCTGATAATTTACCCATTATGTCATCACATAAGATGGTTTGAGAGAATTTCTTGCAATTTAGATAATGTGGGGTTTTGTTCGTTTTTTAGGAGAAAAAGAGAGAAAGAATATCTCAAGCAGGCTCTTCATTGGGAGCCCGACACGGGGCTCAGTCCCATGACCCTGACACCATAACCTGAGCTGAAATCAAGAATCGGATCCTCAGCTGACTAAGCTACCCAGGCGTCCATATAATTTTTATGTTCATATTTAACTTCCTTTGAAATTGTGCAAATTCCATAATATTCATTTATGTTTTCATTTTCACCCTAGAGTTGTTTAATGGAAATGTTTTACAATTTCCAGCTGTAAACATCCTTTATTTATGTTTTCATGTTCTCCTTTAAATGTCTTCATTTCTTGCATTGTGAGCATAAATGACACTTGTAATTTCCATTTTTGGACATATTGATGCATTCTTTGTAACCTCACTGAATATATGGTCATCTAAAAAAGATTCTGTTCCTCGTCCTGAATAGGAAAATTTTGAAGAAATAAAGGCTGAGATAGGCTGCCCCAAAGGTCTCCATAAGGAGGCTATTAGTCCTTGGTCAGGATCCAGGGAATCAGGAGAAATCATGGCTGCCCAGCCAGGCTCCACCTTTTGGCCTGCACAAACACCCTTCGATATAAACTTGCTCAGGAAAGCAGAACTGAGAAGAAACAGACCAAATTGTTAACAGTGGCCATCTATATAGAATATCAGTTATTTTCAGGGTGCCTGGGTAGCTCAGTCGGTTAAGCACCCAACTCTTGATTTGGACTCAGCTCAGGATCTTGCAGTTTGTGAGAGTGAACGCCAGTGCTGAGCCTCTTGGGATTCTCCTCCCTCTCTCTCTGACCCTCTCCTACCCCAAAATAAACAAATAAGCTTTTATGAAACTCAGTTATTTTCAATATTTACCTTGATAGCTTACACTACCCCCACTTTTTTTTCTAAAATAACCAATTATCCAGATGCCTGGTTGGCTCAGTGAGTTAAGCATCCAACTCTTGGTTTCGGGTCAGGTCATGATCTTATAATTTGTGAGTTCGAGCATCACATCCGGCTCTGCACTGACAGCACAGAACCTTCTTGGGACTCTGTCTCCCTCTCTCTCCACTCCTCCCCTGCTCACTTGCGCGCGCGCGCTCTCTCTCTCTCTCAAAAATAAATAAACATTTAAATAAAGTGAGCAGTTATCACTCTTCGCAATGGTAAAGCCAGATCACATTATTAAGGCTAAGTAATGGGAAGTCACACTTACCCATTTACCACAATTCTGATAATAAATAAATTACCACGAAAAACACTACTGGAACTGATCCATGAATTCGGCAAAGTCACAGGATATAAAATGCAACAGAAATCGGTTGCATTTCCATACACCAATAATGAAGCAACAGAAAGAGAAATCAAAGAATTGATCCCATTTACAAATGCGCTAAAAACCATAAAATACCTAGAAATAAACCTAACCAAAGAGGTGAAAAATCTATACATTGAAAACTATAAAAAACATGAAAGAAATTGAAGAAGACACACACAAAAAAATGGAAAAACGTTCCATGCTCATGGATTGGTAGAACAAATACTGTCAAAATGTTGATACTAACCCAAAGCAATCTACATATTCAGTGCAATCCCTATCAAAATAACATCAGCATTCTTCACAGAGCTAGGACAAACAATCCTAAAATTTGAATGGAACCAGAAAAGACCTGACTGGACAAAGCAATCCCGAAAAGGAAAACAAAAGCTGGAGCATCACAATTCCAGACTTCAAACTGCATTACAAAGCTGTCATCATCAAGACAGTATGGTACTGGCACAAAAACAGACATATAGATCAATGGAACAGAATAGAAAACCCAGAAATGGACCCACAAACATATGGCCAACTAATGTTTGACAAAGCAGGAAAGAATGTCCAACAGAAAAAACACAGTCTCTTCAGCAAATAGTGCTGAGAAAACTGGACAGCAAAATGTAGAAAAATGAACCTGGACTACTTTCTTACACCAGACACAAAAACAAACTCAAAATAGATGAAAGACCTAAACATAAGACAAGAAGCCATCAACATCCTAGAGGAGAAAACAAGCAACGTCTTTGACCTTGGCCACAGCAATTTCTCACTTGACACGCCTCCAGAGGCAAGGGAAACAAAACCGGAAAGGAACTAGTGGGATCTCATCAAGATAAAAATCTTCTGCAGTGAAGGAAACAATCCCCAAAACTAAAAGACAACTGACAGACTGGGAGATGTTTGCAAATGACATAGCAGATAAAGGATTAGTATCCAAAATCTATAAAGAATTTATAAACTCAACACCCAAAAACCAAATAATCCAGTGAAGAAATGGACAAAAAACATGAATAGACACATAGAAGACAACATCCAGATGACTAACAGGCACACGAAAAAGTGCTCAACATCACTCATCACCAGGGAAATACAAATAAAAAGCACAATGAGACACCACCTCACTCCCATCACAATGGCTAACATTAACAACTCAGGCAACAACAGATGTCGGTGAGGATGCGGAGAAAGAGGAACCCTCCTGCACTGCTGGGGGGAATGCAAACTGGTGCAGCCCCTCTGGAAAACAGTGTGGAGGTTCCTCAGAAAGTTAATATTAGAAGAACCCTACAACCTAGCAATTGCACTACCTGATAGTTATCCAAAGGACACAGGGGTGCTAAAGGGGCACATGACCCCAGTGTTTATAGCAGCACTACTGGCAAGAGCCAAAGTGTGGAAAGAGCCCAAGTGTCCACTGACTAATGAATGGATAAAGAAGATGTGGTGTATACATTTAACAGAATATTACTCAGCAATCAAAAAGGAAATCCTGCCATTTGCAACGTCATGGATGGAACTAGAGTGTATTATGCTAAGTGAAATAAATCAGAGAAAGACAAATATCATATGATTTCTCTCATATATGAATTTAAGATACAAAACAAATGAATGTAAAGAAAGGGAAGCAAAAATAATATAAAACCAGAGAGGGAGACAAACTATAAGAAACAAATACAGAGAACAAGCTGAGTTGCTAGCAGGTACTGGGTGAAGGGAAGGGCTAAAAGGGGGAGGGGCATTAAGCAGTGCACTTGGGATGAGCGCTGGGTGTCATATATAAGTGATGAATCACTAATTTCTCTTCCCAAAATCATTATTAGAGGATATGTTAACTTTGGATGGATGGATGACCCCATCAGACATAGCCTGTTTGTTGCAGAGAAAATGTAACCTGATTATATAAAAGACCCCTCAAAATCAATAAAAATTAAACAAATTACTTCTGTGAAAAAAATGGTAATCAAATACAGAAAGGCAATTTACAGAAGCAAAACCGGAATCATCAATGATTAGTAAAAAGCTGCTAAGTCTGATTAGTAATCAAAAATAAATTTTAACCACAACGGAATAGTTTATTACTCCTCATGACAATGCCAAAAACTACAAGTCTGTAATCACTGTTAACCAGGATGTAGAGACACACACACACACACACACACACACAAAGGATCGGATAAACTTGGCACCTGTTAAGGAATATTTTCAGGATGAATTCTAAAGTAAAATTAGGAGGGTATAAATGAGTGTCAGCTGGGGTGCTTGGCTGACTTGGCGAAGCAGGCAACTCGATCTTGGGGTCATTAGAGCCCCACGTAGGGTGGAGGGATTACTTTAAAAAAACTGTTTAAAAAATTGTGACTTTTGAACCATGTAGACACTGTATATGTTCAAACATAAAATACAATTTTTAAAGGAGTCAAAACACTTTCTCAAAATAGAAGCCCCATGGGGTGCCTGTGTAGCTCGGTTGGTTAAGTGGCCGACTTCGGCTCGGGTCATGATCTCCCGGTTCGTGAGTTTGAGTCCCGCATTGGTCTGTATGCTGACAGCTCAGAGCCTGGAGCCTGCTTTAGATTCAACATCTCCTTCTCTCTCTGCCCTTCCCCTGCCCACGCTTTGTCTCTCTGTCTGCAAAAATAAATACACATTTTAAAAAATTATTTTAATAGAAGCCCCTGCACCTTTTCCCTGTGTCTGCTGTAATGAATCAGCCATGGGTGGATCATATGCTAAGTCCTGTGCATCTTCCTAGAGAATCACCGAATCTGGGGTTGGTATTGGGTCCCCAAACAATCACATCTGGCCCTTTCTGCTTCCCCAATTCCCCCTCATTCCTCCAGGTCAGCCCCACATCCCTTATGCCCCTCAGGTGGGGTTAGCCACAGTGCACCCTGTTCTTGCCACCGTATCCAGCCTGCCATACATCAATGTATATTTTCAGACTCACGTAGATTCCATAAATACTTCTTAAATTCTTCATCATAATTTCTTACCTTGAAACAATTTGAACAAGTTCTGTGATTTTTGCCCAAATAACTTTTATGGGCTTCAGTTTCTTCATCCATCAAATTAGGTCTAGTTTCAACTATGGTCTATTTAAAGTAAATTATCTAAAATTGTTGTATGATTATATGTCAATTATAAGGGTCTATATTAGAGGTAGAAAATTCAAATATTTAGAGGCATTAGACACACAGGATCAATGTATGAAGGATGTGAAGTAAGGCTTATGGTGAATCCACAATAAAAGACCATTTAAAGCTATGTGGCCTTGGGGTCCAGGGGCACTCAACCTCTCTGTGCCTGTCTCCTCCTATGCAAAATGTGGATGACAACAGAATTCACCTGAAAGACATGATATAGAAACTCGATGAAGTCATTTACATACTGCATTTAGCAAAATCTCTAGCATGTGCTCAAAGCAAAACAAAGGTTCCTATTATAAACTATTGATTTTTTTTAGGGGCACCTGGGTGGCTCAGTTGGTTAGGCATCTGACTTAGCTCAGGTCATAATCTCAGGGTTCGTGAGTTCAAGCCCCACGTCGGGCTCTATGCTGACAGCTCAGAGCCTGGAGCCTCTTCAGATTCTGTGTCTCCCTTTCTCTCTGCTCCTCCCCAGCTTCCACTCTGTCTCTTGCTCTCTCTCAAAAATCAACCAACATTTAAAAAAAAATTCTTAATTACTGATTTTTAAAAGTTGAGCTAATAATTGGTACCCGTTAAGTTGCAGGGGAAATTATACGACAAGAACGCATGAGGCGCATAATAGGCCATTACTAACAAACCCCTGTGAGGTAAGGTTCCCCAGCGAAACAGACCAATAATATGTATTTAAAGAAATGTCCTTTTTAAATATAATTTATTGTCAAATTCGCAAACATGCAGTGTGTACAGTGTGCTCTTAGTTTTGGGGGTAGATTCCCATGATTCATGCTTATATACAACACCCAGTGCTTCCTTTGACCCATTGGCTCATGTGTTTATGGGGTCGGAGAAAATCCACAGCCTGCCGTCTCCTCGCTGGAGACCCAAGAAAGCCAGTGTTGCAAATCCCAGACCAAAGGGTCAGTCTGAGACAGAATTTGCCCTTCCTCAGCGTTTTTTGGTCTATTCAGGCCCATGGTGGATTGGGAAATGGCCACCACAAAGGGGAGGGTTTCCGGCTTTACTCAGTCTAATGATTCAAATGCTAATGTCTTCTGCAAACACTCTCACAGACTCACTCAGAAATCATATTTTTTTTTCAGAGATTTTATTTTTAAGTAATCTCCACCCAAGTGGGGCTCGAACTCATAATCCCGAGATCAAGAGTCACATGTCCCAGCAACTGAGCCCGCCAGGTCCTCCTCAGAAATCATCTTTAACCAAATATCTGAGCAGCCCATGATCCAGTCAAGTTGACACATAAAATTAACCACCACAATCACCAAAAATGGGGGAGAGGGTAAGATTTATTTTAAAAATCATACAGGACCATAGGACCAGAAGTCACAAAAGGATGGGTCATGGGCTCTAGTCAGCCTCCACATGTGTTTGGTCAACATCGTGTTTGCAAAACAATTTCTATTAGTGCCCATCTCTAAAAATAGAGATGCTTTCCACAGAAATTTGCATTTCTTGGGGTGAAAAAAAATCACAATTTAGGGAATTCTAGGTAGGTCTGCATCCCCACATGGCAGCACTCTGCTGGCGATCTGAGATGAATTGTCCTCAACGATCCCCACTGCTCCCTACGTCTCACCCCCCCCCCGCAGCGCCCCTCACAGGCAGCCGCGTTTAAGAACCCCTGAGTGCAAGCAACACCCCTCGGCCGGGCCGAGCAATTGCGGGATGCGGCCACGAGGTGGCACCATGGCAGTGCGCGGCTCAACCACTAGATGGCGCGCGAGTATTCCCAGACAGCTGTGCCAGACAGCTTTCCGAAAAGCAACTCCCATCTGCTGAGGTCCTACTGTGTGCTGGAAACATTAGGTGTGACTTCCTTAAGTCCTCACAAGTGCACGTAGGGAGCTGTGCCTCCTACATGGCAGTGGGGGGAAATGAGGCTCAGAGAGAGGCCCCATTTATAAGACCAGGCAAAGCATCCCTCTGAGTGGCCAGAAGGGTTCAAGGGCATACTATGTGTCAAGTATTCAGCAGAACTTCTGCTGCACAGTGTGTGCCCGGCAAATGGCACTTAGTTGCTTTTATTGTCACAGTTGCTTGGTTATTATTATCAGACGCATGAGACCATCAGTTTTGCTGGATGCTCCCATCAGTGAAGGGACCCCGACATTGAGCTGGTCTATAGCCACCCTGAGTCAAGGCCACGCTTCTTAGCCTCCCTTACAACTGGCTTTGATGGAACACGGGCAGAGTGATGTATCCCCTTTATGCTCACTTTCATCCGATCTCTCCCTTCCTTTAGGTTGCACTGCACTTCCTCCCAGAAATCCTCCCTGGGGAACCCCCATCCTGCCTCCCCTCACCCAGCTTGGGTGGAGGAAGATCTTGCAGTCCCTCAAGATCCTCTACGTTTCCTCATCTTTTCTTTTTTAATTTATTTTTGAAAGACAGAGAGACAGTGCGATCAGGGGAGGGTCAGAGAGAGAGGGAGACACAGAATCGGAAGCAGGCTCCAGGCTCTGAGCTGTCAGCACAGAGCCCGACGCGGGACTCAAACCCACGAACATGAGATCATAACCTGAGCCGAAGCCGGACGCTTAACCGACTGAGCCACCCAGGCGCCTCTACTTTTCCTCATCTTTGCGCTTTCCACACTCGTGGCTGCCCATTCGTTTGGCTGCCCAGCCGCTGCCCCACACCTCCTCACCCCAAAGGGCTCTCAGGTGCAGAAACGAAAGGAAATTCTTCTTGCGGTAAAATGCCCTGTGGCTCCCAATCCGGACCGAGCACCTGAGGAACTCTTTCTTCCTCCCAGTTGGATGGAGATATCAGGGACACATAATACTGTGTGAGTTAAAGGTGCACAGTGTGTTGATTTGATACACTTATACTGCAAAATGATTAACATCACTGTGTGTTAACACCCCATCCAGTCACACAAATACCACTTCTTTAAAAAACAGGAGCAGCACCACCCGGAGCCAAATAAAGCCGTGTCTCTGGGAGGCGAGAATCCTACACTGAACCACCAGTGCTCTCGCTTAAGCCCAGTCTCTGGGATGGAGCCCGTCGGCTGACTCCTAAATGCATGAGGTAAAGTAAATGTTAGAAGGGTGCTGTGCAGACCCTGGGTTACTCTGTCATCGTCTTGTTAGAATCCAAAGAAAGAAGGGGCCTTTCTCGGGGAATGGGGTCCCAGGAATCAAGAATGGGGTTACATGTTCCAATGGACACCAACTGCAATGCCTTCTGGTTTTGCCCCCGCCTGCCACCACAGGCACTTCTATGACACCAGAGGGGGCGGGTCCTACAATTCAACTCAATTCTGACACCTTACCAGACACAGCATCACGTCCCACAGGTGAAGGGCTCCATCCTACCGGACTGGCCCTCCTGTGCTTCTGCCCAACCGCCTGTCAATCAGAGGTTCCCACGACCCCCTCCTCAGGTTCAATTAATTTGCTAGAGCGGGTCACAGAATTCAGAGAAACATTTTACTCACTAGATTACTGGTTATGATAAAAGCACAGAACTCGAGAACAGCCAGATGTAAGGGACGCTGGGGACCAGGCACGGAGACAGGATGTGTGGGGGGCTCTCCCACGTCCGCATGCTCACCGACCTGGAAGCTCTCAGAACTCCGTGCTTTTGGGGTTTATGCCGGCTCCATTATACAGGCAGGATGGACTAAATCACGGGCCTTGGCGTCTGATTCAACCACTAGCTCCTCTCCCTGCTCCAAAGGTCAGGGGGGCGGGGGGACCAGCAGTTCCCACCCTCCAGGACTTGGTCAGCTCTCTCGGCCCATCCCTAAGTGCTTTCCAATGTCACCTCATGAATATGTTCAAGGCACCTCTATCACTCCGCTCCAAGGATTGAGGACTTCTGTGCCAGAAACGGGGATGAACACCAAATAACTATTTGTTATTACAAATCATACCTGTATACCACTATAATCACTATAAATTGGAGGGAGAACAGCAGGGCTAATAGGGGCGATTCTGAGACTCAGCAGAGGAGCGGGCTACACACCTGTTTTGTGGTCTTGCCCAAGCGGGCAGCCCGCTCTGCGCTGGATTTTCTTGTTGGTGAAACGGGGATCGTTGAGAGTAAACTACATTCGTGGGGTTACAGCGCAGGTTGGGTAATGTAAGTGCTTTACCCACTTATCACATAGTGAATATTCAGGAGGAGGCAGCTCTTATTAGCAATATGAATTCTATTAAACAGATAACATGTATCATCTTGGTGGGCAATTAGGCCCCAGCCCCTTCACATTTGCCATCAGAAGAAAAACAAGTGAAACAACCACCAAGGATTATTGGACTCTTGTGGCGGGTGCCGCTTTTGAGAGCTGCAGTGGGGGCGCCTGGGTGGCTCAGTCTGTTAAGCTTGGCACCTGGCTTCGGCTCAGGCCATGATCTCACGGTTCATGGGTTTTAAGCCCCATGATGGGCTCTGTGCTGAGAGCTCAGAGCCTGGAGCCTGCTTGAGATTCTGTGTCTCCCTCTCCCTCCGCCCCTCCCCCTCCCCACTCGCACTCTGTGCATCTCTCTTTCTCAAGAATAAAGATTTTTAAAAAAACTAATAAGCAATGAAGGCATATCTGATACTAAGAAAAAAATACTCGATACGAAGGGAAGGTAGGTGAGGAGAGCACACCAGATCTGACTGCAATTGAACGTGACCTCCAAGTCAACTGAGCACCCCCTGGTTATTTTACAGAAGGGGCAGTGGCGGACAGGACAGCTTGCCTGAGCAAAGTTAGGGCCAGTGCTTGGACCAGAAGCGAGAATTAGAAGTGCGTCCCCATAATTTTCCACTTGAGGAAGTCACAGCTCCCCACAGATGAGAACTGACCAGGGTTATGCAGCAGTGGACGTGACAGGGGCAGATTTCTGGGATTCCAGGGTCCTACCACCGAACCCTGGAGCATCCCTCAGGGAGGACAGTCATTGGCTGTGTGCTGAGAAGCAAGATTAATGCTCACAAAACCCACTATGTCCATTTCTCAGATCAACACACCGAGACTCCAGAGTAGGGGAGGGACTCGCCCAAATCCCCAAATAAAAGATGACGATGGGGGCGCCAGGGTGGCTCAGTCGGTTGAGCGTCGGGCTTCGGCTCAGGTCATGATCTCAGTTTGTGGGTTCGAGCCCCCCGTCGGGCTCTGTGCTGACAGCTCGGAGCCTGGAGCCTGCTTCAGATTGTGTCTCCCTCTCTCTCTGCCCCTCCCCTGTTCACGCTCTCTCTCTGTCTCTCAAAAAAAAAAAAAAAAAAGAAAAAAAAGATGACGATGATTGGGGCGCCTGGGTGGTTCAGTCGGTTGGGAAGCTGACGCGGGCTCAGGTCATGATCTCACAGTCCGTGGGTTCGAGCCCCATGTCGGGCGCTGTGCTGACAGCACAGAGCCTGGAGCCTGCTTCGATTTCTGTGTCTCCCTCTCTTCTCTGCCCCTCCGCTGCTCACGTTCTGTCTTGGCCTCTCAAAAATAAATAAAAGTTAAAAAAAAATTTTTAAAGATGACGACGATGACAATCAGACACTGACACTTGAGAGGTGACGGTATGTGGGGCATTGCCCTAAGATTCCATTAGAGAGTCAAATTCTACCATCTAGTAAGAGGCAGAGGAGCTCCAAAGAACAACTCACAAAAGGGGAAACTGAGGCCCACAGAGGAGGAAAGGGCCCCAACCCAAACTTCCTGTCGCGGGGGTGGGGGTAGGGAGTGAGTACAAGGTGGGCGACTCAGAATCCACGCCACCGTCAAACCTGCCGTCTCCCCATCGATGGGGAGCTAGACGTCACAGGCGGGTGAGTGGGGGTTGTTACCAGGGACTCGGGCATCGCATTCGGAAACCTGAGGGGGGACCCGGGGTCCCACTTACCTCCGGAGGCACTTCCTCGGAACTCGGAATTCTGGACTCGGGACCGAGGTCCGGAGCCCCCCCGCCGCGCAGACTCAGCTCCCCTCGCCAGCGCGACCTGCGACACTGCCCAGGGACCCGACGCCCGCGGACCCCCGGGCACCGCGGACTGCGAACGCGCGCGGCCAACCCACCGCGCATGTGCGCCCTGACCTGTCGTTCAAGGCCGGCGTGGCGTCTCTGCCAATAGCAGCCCTCCGTCCAGCCTGGCCCCGCCTCACTCGTCAAGCTTCCGGCATCTGGCGGTCTCCAGGGCAACCGTCGGACAGCCGGCCTAGGAAAGTGGGCCCAGAAACTTGCGGGTGTCGCAGACTGAAAGGGGCAGAGCAACGGGAGGCGCCAGGGAGGGAAACGGTCTCCGACGCAGGCGTCCCGCTCCTCTCCCTGACGCCGCTTGACCAGAGGTCAGGTGTCAACTTGGAAAAGAGCGAGCGAGAGAGGGGAACAGCGTTAATGCCTCCCCAAGTCCACGCTAGGATTCCTTCATTAAACAATCCTAAAGTTTTTAACGGTTTACAGTGTACTATTTATAGACTCACACACTATTGTGAGGGTAGTACGGAGGGGTCCTGTGTAGCCACCACCCATCCCCATGGTGGCATCTTACGTGACGTCATACTTTAACAAAACCAGGAACTTGACATCGGCACAGTATCAGTAACTGGACCGTAGAACATACTCAGGTTTCACCAGGGTGGGTTGTGTGTGTGTGTGTGTACTCTTTTTGGTTTTAATTGCATTTTATGAAATATTCATCTATCTCACGGTCATAGGGAAGCTATCTTAAAATAAGGACATCATTACCATGAAAGTCAGGAGAGCTAAGGTGTCGGAGAGCCGCACAGTGACCCAAACAGGTGGATGCCAGTGAATCACCGCCTCTGCATCTCAAGGGAGGGTAGGAGCGGGACTTGAGACCGATGCTGGAGATGGAGGGAAAGCACTACTGCTTTATTTGTCCGCTTCACCCCCGTAAATCGGGATGGGCCCCACCTAAACAATCTGTTGCGTTGAAGTTGGTGGGTTTGTATGTATACTAAGAATCAACACTGGGGGCGGGGGCGCCTGGGTGGCTCAGTCGGTTGAGCCTCCGACTTCGGCTCAGGTCAGATCTCACGTTCGTGGGTTCGGGCCCCGCGTCGGGCTCTGTGCTGACAGCTGAGAGCCTGGAGCCTGCTTCCAGTTCTGTGTCTCCCTCTCTCTCTGCCCCTCCCCGCTCATGCTCTGTCTCTTTCTGTCTCAAAAATAAATAAAACATTTTTAAAAATTTTAAAAACTCAAGAGAAACAAAATGGGACTGGATGCTCTCTGAATGGTTCTTCCCATATGAATAGGACATGAAATAAATAAATTAATAATCACATACTTATTTTAAGTAAATAAATAAAGTCAGTGACTCCGTTAAGTCCGCACGGTCTCATCGACAAGAGAAGAGAAACACCGTAAGGATTTAGGCTTCCCGCTTACCGTCCGTTGACAACCTGTTCATCATACCCGGGGAAGAAGATATGCCACATGATATGCAAATACAAGACAAAGAAATATTCCTAGTGAATGGAGTTCTCCAGCTCAGCAAAGTCAGCAACCTCTCTTCTTTGGGAAGTACGGCTCTGGTGCCTCAGACATGCTTTAGGGGCTCCCTCTCTATCCCCCACTGCCCCTTGTCCCCATCCTCACTAGCCTGCATGTCCACTATAATCTCTGTTTATTTGTCTCTGTTCTCTACCAGCGCCCGAGTGTCTCAAGGGCGCGCGTATGTGATCCGTCTCTGGGCTCCCATCGCCCAAGCATGCGTCCAGGCTCCTAGTTGATGCTCAGAAATTCGTGCTCAAAGTTCCCGCACCAAAGTTCACAGTCTAAAGCCATCACGGATGTGGCATGGTATTTACCTAGGATTCCTGGCAGCAGCCCGTGCTGCAGAGGAGTTGCCATGGTGACAGCCAAGGTCACAGACGTGGTACAAAACGGTGGGGTGGCGGAGATAGCGCCGCAGGTGGAAAACCAAACATAAGATGAGATACTGAGGGTCAGGGATGGGCTGGGCAGTAGGGTCCACGATGGGTCGTCGTGGGCGGTTAGAGGTTGAGACCCAGACCTCTGTGAGATGGAGTCTCTGCATTTGACTTTGGAGGGAGCTTCCACGAGCTGGGGAAGGGGCAGGGACCATTCCTCAGCCACGGCAGGAAGAGAGGGGGGCACAGCCCATTACGGACTCTAGAAGGAAGTGCCCAGTCTGTACTTCCAGTGACTTCACACCAGCCCCCTCAGATCAGACCATCGGCCCCATGTTGCCAGTGAAGATGGCTCGGGAGAAACCATGTAATTTTTGACACCTCGTGTTGCTGATGAGTGCAAGAATTCAACCTCAGACCTCTCCGACCTCCTCTGTCCACCTCCTACGTCCTCATCCGTAAAACGGGAATGTTAATACCCATCGTGGGGTTGGGTGAGGTTTCCTGCATACTGAAGAATTCGACTGCTTGTGGGTGGAGACTTCTGGATCCGAGTAGCTCACAAAACCATCCTCTGAATCACTTACAGTACTCGGTGGTGGCTTGTCATCCGTAACATCGGCAGGGGAGTTGAGTGTGACGTCCTGGCTGTACCGGGTCATCCTGGACTGGTCACTGAACTCACAATGCACCTGCAAAATGCAGATGTTATGTCCTGTTTGGAGCTGTAGCAATAATGAAGGAAGAGGGGTGGTGTTAATTAGCCTAATTCCTGACCCAACAAAACATTCAGTATATGTTAGAAATAGTAATATGATGTAAGTAATAATAATGATTGCATTTGTACTTAGAGATGACTGTGTGTGTGTGTGTGTGTGTGTGTGTGTGCATACACATGTGTGTGTGGTGGAGGGGTAGATGGAAGCAAAGAGAACTGTTGAGTGGGTTTTCTTAGGTTGCATTAAAAAGTGTTTCACATCTGTGACTGCATCTAACCACATGAAGTAGGCACAGAGAGGTGAAGTGACTTCTCCAAGGCTGTCCGGCGAGGAAGGAGCAGATGTGGGCTCTGAACACAGAGGGGGCTGGTGCTGAGCCTGTGCCCTTTCCACCCCCCCACCCCCTGTTCTCATCTCACTTCCTGACTTAGCCTCCTGCCCCCTCAGCTTACACACTCGGCGGTGAAGCCGCAGTCTCAGTTTCCCGAACCGGTTCCAGATTGCCATCTGTTATCGAATGAATGTGTGTGTTTCCTCCCAATTCACCTAACCCCCTGATGGGACGGCATCTGGAGGTGGGGCCTTTGGGAGGTAGCCCGGTTTAGGTGAGGTGGGGGGGCAGCAGTCCCATGATGGGATCGGTGCCCTATGGCTCCCCTCTACCTCACTCAGACAGCAGAGATGGAAATTAGTCTGTCTGTCCGAATATTTGATTTCAGGTAGACTCCAACTTAGCTCCATACCTGATGGCTTCCTTCAGCCACGTGTAAACCATGAAAATAGGCTCAATTTCTGGGCAGCTAGGATATTTTGTGTGTTTGTGTCTTTGTTTTGGTTGGGGGAGGGGAGGAAGGGATGTGGGATATTCTAGCACCAGAGCTTCTACGTTTCTGGATTGGGAGCTGGGCCGTAGACAGCCAGGAGAGGAAGGACTCCACGGGCTCTCAGAAATGACTGCTGTCTGTCAAACCACACGGAGGGCGCCGGCACGGGTCCTCCCTTTCAGCGCTGTCCATGTGCAAGCAGTGGAAGGAGGGGTCCGATGGCAGCCGGCGGGGTCATGTTTTCGGTAAAGGTGCAGAGAGAGTACAAAGCCAGTCGAGTTGTCCTGCGCACCTCACGGCACCCACAGGTCCCAAGACGGGAGAGGGAACCAGACCGAGAAGCAGCGACCCATTCTAGGAGCCCTGGACCCCTTTGGAGACACATTTATCCCACAGTCAACTGCCCCCCCCCCAGGATCCCCGTTGCCTGGGGCATCCGAATTCCCCCCCTTCGCCTGAACTGTGGGAGGCGCGCAGAAGGAAGGCTGTCTCCATGACAAGCAGTTATCATCCCCACCTTTCCACTGGAGACCAGGGGTGTTGACACTCGGGAAAGAGGGAGGTTTAGTCACCCTGCACCATACTTTTCTTGTCTGAAACCCACCAAATGAGTACATACAATCCAGTCCAATCCAGTTGTACTTTTTCAAGCAGGTCACTGACCCTACTGAAAATCCGATCAAAGCTATGATGTCCATATTCCCAGAAACCACACCAGTTCCCTGCTCGCTCTCGCTCTCACTCTCTCTCTCTCTCACACCCCCCCCCCACACACACACACTCAGTTTTACTCAAGATCACAAAGGCTTGTTGCCCTCTCTAAGGTCCATCCACTTGCCCCCTGGGATCTGCAGATTCTGCGGGTGGAGCCCGAGTTGGGACCAAGAGGATCTCCCAGAATCTTCCCCGGTTGAACGTGGTGGTCAGAACTTTTGTCTCTCCCTTTAGTCCGCTTCTTTGGGTTGAAGGGCTCCCTCGTTAGGTGGGGAAAAGGAGACAGGACTGACCTTTGACCAGAAGGGCAACAGAACCAGGAGTCAGTGAAGGGACACGGAAAATAAAAGCAAGGGCGAGAACAGGATTAATGCTAACATCACCCATCTCAGTTCATTTATTTGTTCCTTCCTGGAGCATCCACCTGCCTTTACTACTTAGAGTTATGTCCCACCCCCAAGACAAAGCCTGTGTGGCAGACCCAGGTCCTACCTGCATTCCCTGAGGGGTCTTGACATCGGGAGGAATCTGAGAGGAGCCAGCTAGCTACGGGAATACAAACTTGGGGGTTCACACAGTTCTTACTTTTTTCTTCAATGGCGACTGGTGCGAAAGTGTTAGCCATCCGGACCCCAACAGGAGCAGGAAGGAGGGAGAGAATTCAGCGTTAGATCACTGTGATGATCCAGGAGACAGGTAACCCGTCCGCTACTCAGGTCTACCCACCATCCATCCATCATTCACCCAACCAACACAGATTCGGCACAGACTGGCCACTGCCGTATGCTTGGTGTTGGTGACGTAGATGACTCAGACGCAGCCCCTGCCCTGTAGGCATTTGCGACACTGGTTGGGGACAGAGATGCTGGTCCAAGTTAACAAGACATCTCAAGCTCTGCTCTCATTGAACCTGCGACCTATGATTTCTTGAACTTCTTACAGACTCTTCCAATGTAGCGTGTCCCAGAGAGAATTTGTGGTCATCACCCTCCTGTCCATCAAAAAGTTGCCCTGGCCCGCGGGGTCCTTCAACAGGGAACCTTGGAGGAGGGAACGGGTGAATGGATGGGACAAGAGACACAAAGAATGAGAGCAAGACAGAGATCTGATCAAGCTCCAACGTTTATTCAAAAGGGGGTTGCTTATATACACAACCAGGGGAAAAGAAAAATGTGGGGACGGGGGACAGAACGTGGGGGAAGGCACACGGTACCAGGGACCCGTCAGACATTAACTGAAGGTAAACGTAATTCCTGGAGCCAATAGCTATTTATGACTCTTCAGGAACTAACAGCTATTTACTGCTGCTTATCTTGCTGTGATATTTAGTCAGTTCTGCCTTAGTTTTTCCACCAGAGTTAGTTAACACTGTTTTAACTTTTCCACCAGAGTTCTTTAACTCTTTCTTTGGCTCCCGGCAAAAAGTAATGTTATTTTTTGTTAATAAAATATCTATGTGTTCACCGTGATATAAGTAACTCCTTGAATAGATAAAGAGAGCACACGGTCAGCTCTTCCTTACAGAAGAGCTCCAATTAATACATGTAGAAGGAATCAGAGAAATAGGAAATCACCAGGGAGCAAGTACAATAGTGATCATTTTTCCAGGCGAGATCCACAGGTAAGTGTTATCACTAGTAGGAAATGTCTGAGGAGAAACAGGATTTCCTGAATCGCCTCCAGCTATCTCCCCACGACATTCATTAATTACAAAGGAGGAAATCGTTACTAGACCATGCAGAACCCTGGCAGACACCACCGTAACCAAGTGATCACGGTTAACATCTCAGGCAATGACACGTATCAACATCCCTGAAAAAAAGGCGCACAGAAGGGCACAGCACCCTTCTGAGACTTTCCTGCCCGAACCGCATAGCCACAGTCAACATGACCATGAGACAACTTGGGACAAGCCCAGACGAGAGACATCCTTCAGAGGATCTGACCACGGCTCCTCTGGGAAAGGTCACGGAAGACTGGCCAGGCCGGCCGCGAGTTCTGAGGACTGAAGGCCAGAGCGAGGGGATGTAATGACTTAGTGCGATGTGGGCTCCTGGCCTGGGTCCTCCCTTGTGGACCAACCAGTGACGTGAAGAGTCTGTGATTTAGGCGGTAGCCCGCAGTGGTGCTGAGCTCCGGTCTCTGATCACCGCGCGAGGTTGGGTACGACAGGAGGTTAGGGAGGGTTGGGTTAAGGGAGGTTAGGAGAAGGGCATTTGGAAACTCAAGTTCTGTGACTTTTCTGTATGTCTAAAATTACTTCAAAATAAAGTTTAAAAACTCCGTTGCTGTACACAACTCTTCCCATCTTGGTTAAGGGCAGCCTCAATTATCCAATGGCAAAACTGAATGAATGAATGAATGAATGAATGAATGAATGAATGAATGAGTGAAGTTATGGGAGCCTTTCTGCTTTCTTTCCCTCCCTCCAGCCTCATCCATCATTCAGTCCTATGAACTCTCACTCCCCAGACACCTCACACTCTGACCTCCACCCTGATGATTGCAGGTCTCCTACCTGGTGTCCGTGTTTCCACCCTGGCTCCCAGCCAGTCTGTTCTTCAGGACCAAGACTGATCGTTTAAACACACACACACACACACACACACACACACACACACATCTGAATGTGACACGCCCTTTATGAAAGCCTTTTGACGTCTTCCTGCAGCACGTGTGACACCCACATCCCTGATGACCCACAAGACCCGTGCATGCTGCTCTCTGCCTCCTCTCTGCTCTTCCTTGTAACAATCCCCACCCATGATACCCCTCTCCCTGTGCACCACGCTCCAGGCACACTGGCTTCTCCCAGATCCAGGAATGGACCCGGTGCCCTCCTGCCCCAGGACCTTTGCATGTGTTAATCCCCCCACCCTGGGCCATCTCCCTAACTGTGGCCTTAGCTCCCACCTGCCATCAGCATTTTGCCTCAAATGTCACTTATCCAGAGAGGACTTCTCTCGATGGTCACACTGGGACGTGCTTATTTGTGTAACACGAGAATTCCACAAAGATGGGACTGTGTCTGTCTTTCTCATCCACTGCAGTCACGGCATCGAGCACAGGGCACAAACCAGGAACTCAGTGGGTATTTGTGGGACAAATGAGGCACTAGGAACTCAGCTTTGTAACAAGACTTGCAAGCCCTCTTTCTACATGTGATGTCCTTATATTGTAAAGATCTGGGGTCCGGGGCACCTGGGCAGCTCAGCCCGTTAAGCATCTGACTTTGGCTCAGGTCATGATCTCATGGTTCGTGGGTTAGAGCCCTGCACTGGGGATGTAAGCCCGGACTCTTCTTCAGATCCTCACTCTCTCCTCTCTCTCTGCCCCTCCCCTGCTCATGCTTTCTTTCTTTTTCAAAATAAATAAATAAAAACTTAAAAAAAAACAGAAAGAGGGGTTCCTGGGTGGCTCAGTTGGTTAAGCGTCCAACTTCGGCTCAGGGTATGATCTCGCGGTCCATGAGTTCATGCCCCGTGTTGGGCTCTGTGCTGGCAGCTCGGAGCCTGGAGCCTGCTTCAGATTCTCTGTTTCCCTCTCTCTCTGACCCTCCTCCGCTCACTCTCTCTCTCTGTCTCTCAAAATAAAATAATAAGGACAAAAAAAATTTTTTAATTTTTTTAATGTTTTATTTATTTTTGAGACAGAGACAGAGCGTGAGTGGGCAGGGGCAGAGAGAGAGGGAGACACAGAATCTGAAGCAGGCTCCAGGCTCTGAGCTAGCTGTCAGCACAGAGCCTGACGCGGGGCTCGAACTCACTAATGTGAGACCATGACCTGAGCCGAAGTCGGACACTCAACCGACTGAGCCACCCAGGCGCCCCCAAGAAAAAATTTTTTTAAAGATCTGTGGTCTCAGGACAACTCTATACCAACGTCAACTCCAGGCACTATGCACATGTCACTTGATCCCTAACACACAGGAATCCAGTGGACTGGAGATGCTGATCATGGCGCCCACGGTTCGGTTCGATGCGGACAGCCGGGCTTAGTCAGGCACTGTCTCCACGACAAAGCCACCGAGAGTCCCTGAGAAAACCGGGATTCAGATGCACGTCTGTCTCTGAGGCAGGCCACCGTACCCAGGACCATGCACTGACCACCTTCCCCCAGGAAGAGGGGAAAAAGCACGCTAACACCTGACGCAGGGCGTCGGACTGCACCTCAGGAGGCCCTCGGGGCCGGCGCGCGGCCTGCACACTGTGCGCAGAAACCGAGAGGGGACGGGCAGTGGGCATCACCCCTGGGAACGCAGGCTTCTGCCAGCCCAGGAAGAGCAGAATCGGCAGGGCCACCCTCAGAACCGGCTGGGTCTCTACATCGTGGGGCAGCATTGGGGGTGATGTTCTCTCTGGTCTCCCGCAGTGCTCCCAGACTCCCGGGGCCAAGCCCACTGCCCGCGCGTGCTCCCCAGCTGGCCCGGAGGCCGGCGGGTACCCACACCCGGGCCCTTGCGGCCCGCTGCCGCCCGCTGCCAACGCGGGAGTGCTCTTCCCGCGGCACCGCTTACTTAGCTTAGAGCAACATTCCAGATAAAATGCCGAGGCCTGCTATCCCATGACCCGCACAGCCAAGCCCTGCCTGACTCCGTCATCGTGGGGTCCCTGAGCCTGACTCCCTCATCGTGGGGTCCCCGAGCCCTGACTCCCTCATCGTGGGGTCCCTGAGCCTGACTCCCTCATCGTGGGGCCCACGAGCCCTGACTCCCTCATCGTGGGGCCTGTGAGCCCTGACTCCCTCATCGTTGGGGGGAGGCAAAAGAACATTTCATGACACGTGAAACTACACGGAGTGGGAATTCCAGCACCCAGAAAGAACGCGTTATTGGCACATAGCCCACTTATGTAGACACTGCATGAGGGCTGCCTTGCTACCACGGCGGAGCAGCGTCACCGAGACAGACACCGTCTGACCCACGGAGCCAGAAATACCACTGAACGCGTCACTGAAGAGTTGGCGATCCTGTCCTAGACAAACTGTAATTTTCAGAAAACAAAGCAAAACAAGAAAAAACTCTGGCTTGGAGATAAGTGTTATTTTCACATTCTTGTCCATATACATGTCCCGAACACTCAGTAGCTGTGTGCCCTGAATAAGTTACTTAACCACTCTGTGCCTCAGTTTCCTCATCTATAAAATGGGATGATGGTATTTCCAATCTCACAGGTTGTTGACAAGGTTAACTGTGTATCTATCTATGAAGCACACGGAACGGAGCAAGTAGTGTCTCTCTATGTGCAGCAAGAATGCAGAGGCGTCTACAGTGCTCAGTCGGGTAAGCATCCAACTTCAGCTCAGGTCCTGTCTCACGGTTTGTGAGTTCGAGCCCCACATCAGCTCTGCTGTCAGCACAGAGCCCGCTTTGGATCCTCTGTCCCCCTCTCCCTCTGCCCCTACCCACTCGTGCTCTGTCTCTTTCTCTTAAAAATAACCACTAAAAAGAAAAACCTAACCCGATTTAAAAATTAAACCAGCAGCAGAAGCCCTCCCCCGGCCCCAGCCATTTACAGGGAAATTAACGAAAACAGTTTAATTCTTCCATGCAGGTCCTGGAGCAATCCCGGAGCTTGGTCACGGGGGTGGGGGGGGAGCGATGTGGGCTGTGTCCCTGTCACGGGGCCGTCACTCCCACAGGGCGGCACGCACACAGGCGGTCACAGCATCAGCTGGTGTGACCTGCTTCTCTCACTGGGGCAGCCTGCCTTCCTTACCCCACTTCCGGAGAACCTCACTCCCCGCTTCCGGAGAACCTCACCCCCCGCTTCCGGAGAACCTCAGGCCAATGGCGGGTCCTGTAATGGACGACCCATTTCCTGGGCTCGGGCTGGCACTCTGCTCAGTTTCCACACACCTATCCTGGATGGAGGGTCTGTTAGACTCTCTTGTCCCCCCATGAGCATACGAGGGGATGATGAGCTTACGAGATTTGCCTGAAAAGGACTTACAGTGTGTAATGGGAATGAGCCAAACTGGAATCAGAGAGCCATGGGATCAAGCCTCAGCCCCTCCATCTGTGAACTTGGACGTGTTGTTTTTCCTTTTTCGTCCTCAATTTCTGAGATGTAGAAATGGAAGCATCACAGCATTGATGCTAATACTTTTTACAGCACTGACTATAAGCCCGACACTCTTCTAAGTGTCTTGGCATCTAGTAACTCCTACAAGCCACCAAGATAGGAACTGGTATGGGCCCCATTGTACAGATGAGGAAACTAAGGCCTAGAAAGTGTAAGAGCAACACAAAATCACACACTTGTCATTGGCAGGACTTGCCTTTGAAGCCAAGCATCTAATTATGCATTGCACGCTCTAACCAGCTCTGTCCAATGGAACTTTCTTCACTGACATGCGTGTATGTCCTGCATCCACGCTGCCGGACATGGCGGTCGCACGTGGCTGCTAAATGCTTGAAATGAGGCTAATGCAACTGGGAAACGTAGTTTTGCTTTTATTTCACTTTAACTCATTACAATGTAAATAGCTCCATGTGCCGGTGACTGCCATCTTGGATGGCACTGCTCTAAATCTTTATACTAAGCAGCCTCTCGTCCTCATCCAACTATCTGCCTGGTGGGCCAGGGGTGACCCTGAAGACAGAACCACATAGGTAAGGCATCCTCTCTGCACCAAGAAGTCCAGCACGGGGGATGCACCATGTCTGGCTATAAGAGTTTACGTTCAAGTGTAAGAAAACAAATGATAATATGACTTTGGGTCCTGGTCATTGCCACAGTCATGTGGCAGAGAGTGAGGGCACTGAGATGCTCCCTTAGAAGGGAGTTGTCTGGGAAGACCTCACCAAGCTGGTGCCTCGGGTTTAGGTCTGAATGGGTGATGATCCAGGGCAGGAGTACCTTGGATATAGCTAGTGCAAAGGCCCTGAGGCAGAGAAGAGTGGGAAGGATCTGAAAGACACGACACAGAAGCCCATTCTTTTCCATTAGTCCCTAGTGTCTCTTCTGCGGGATGCTATGTCCAAATGATGCATTTTAGAAAAATGTGCCCACAGCAAATCAAAAAGGGCAAAATTCCTCATAGTATTCCTTGTTTCTGCAAACCACAATGAACTGAATCAAGAACCAAAACTAGTGGAAAATATTCTAAAGATTATTTTTGTTTACACATATTTGATGGCCTAACTGCTGATGGAAACGGCTTAATATTTTTTAAAACCGTGCACTTTTTTTTCATTTTCATTTGAGAGAAAAGGAGCACGTGCAAGCAGGGGAGGGATGGAGAAGGAGAGGGAGCGGGAGGGGGAGGGAGAGAATCCCAAGCAGGCTCCAGCTCCGCACCGTCAGCACAGAGCCCGACTCAGGACTCCATCTCACAAACCGTGAGATCATTACCTGAGCCAAAACCAAGGGTCAGAGGCCTCACCAACGGGGCCGCCCGGGCGCCCCACGCTCTACGAGTGTTTGAAGCTGTACCTTGAACACTTTCATCCAGCCGGACAGCGATCTCAGCAGAACGGAGCGCCCTCACCAATGAGCTCACCGAGCGCGGCCCCGAACAACCAGCAGCACCGGACAGACACGCATGCCTTTGTAGCAGACGGGAGGTGACGGACTCTTAAAAACCTTAAAAGAGCCCTAAAATACCATTTTATAATATTTATTTCTACTTTATATTTATTTATGATGTTTTGTGATCTGAAGTCACAAAGCCAGTAAGGGAGGGAGGCAGGATTTGAACCCAGACTCCACTTTCAGATCAACTGTGGGACACACACCCAAAATCCCAAATATGAAAATCCTTACAAAGATGCTTATAGCCCCTCAAACATGTGAATTTTCAGGCACTGAAGTTTAGATTGCACACGGCTTCATGGATTTTGTATGTTCACAGACAAGAAGGGCAGAGGGCAGGATAGAGAACCAGGGGTAAGCAGAGACCAGATCCAAAAAAGAATGTCGTCTGGACTGTGCAGATGAAGATCCCCGGGGGACCGTGTGAGGACAAGGCAGGGGCAGGGCAGGGGCAGAGGTGCAGGGTGGGAAGATCTGACCCTGCTCCAGTTAAATGTCACTTGAAACTCACATGTCACCCTGAAACTCAGGAACTAAAAACAACAACAGTTATTTGAGAATCTCTCGTGGCTTCTGAGGGTCAGGAATTTGCGGCGGACCCCGCTGGGTGGTCTGGCTCAGGGTCTCTCACAAGGTGACTAGAGCAAGAACTACCGGTGGCCGGCCGCCACCTCTCTGTCACCGTGTTGTCCAGGGCGTCTCCAATGAGGAACGGGCTGCCGGGTCTTCCTCACAACATGGCGGCCTCGGGGCAATGGGACAAGTGAGGCCAGCCTGGGGCCTCTGTGCAAATAAGGAACAGGATGAATTATCCCTGCTGCCACTTTCTGCTGGATGCAAGCTAATCACCTCCCCACCCCCCAAGGAAAAGGAAATGAGATCCACTTCTGTACTGGGAACCGGCATGTTTAGAGGATATGAGATGGGAGAGAGTGCCACGAGAGACACAAAGCGGATGTGTCTGTGCATCTGTGGCCTCCATTCCACCACTGGTCAGGTCTTCACAGGTAGGGACTCTCTGATTTCTGTCAGTCAGTCCCCCCCGTTGTCTACACGGGTCTAGAACATGGTGGGCGCTCTTATCTGCTGAGGGCTATGTGAGTGGCTGGAAGGGGGCTTATGGAAAGGGTGGGCTTGACTGCCCCAAAATGGCACCCCTGTAACTCCCTACGGATGGCACCAGGGGACAGGTGGGGGGTGGGAGGGTGGGGAAGGAGAGACACGGTCTTTGAAGCCTGCCTGAGGTTTGCAGGGCCGCCCAGGCCTGAGTCCAGAAAGATCAGTCAGGGGCAGAAGGAAGAGACGAGGGTGAAGGCGGCCCGTGTGCCGGTCAGGTGAGCGCGGTGGCGCCCAGTTCCTGCACATCAGTGTCTGTCCAGTACTGGAGCGACTCTGCAGCCCACGTCCCAGAAACAAGCCTTCCATGTCCTTCCCATAACTTCTCCTGAGAACATGGACATCAGCCTTGGCTTCATCTCCAGGGCCCCCAGCCCCGAGGAGTCACCTGCTTCCAGGAACGGTCACGCCTCAACGTCCCTCAAAACTCTGCTGTGCTGTCCGTGTGCACATCGCCCGTCCTGACTTAGCCACCCCCACAGTCCCCCTGGGTCCTGCTCTCCCTTCCCTTTGCCCTTCCTCTGGCACCTGACCCCATCCTGCCAGTTAGCGGGGCTCACGAACCCCTCCGGAGTGGACGGCCGAGTCTGGTGTGCAGTCCTGGGCCTTACACCTCCGCATCCCTTGGACCCGAGTGTCTCCCAGGACACCCCACAGACCTCACTGGCTGCTAACAATGGCGCTTCATTTCCCCCTTCAGACCCGTTGCTTAACTCGTGTTTCCTTTTGGACAAAACCCCTGAAGCAGCCAGTTTGCTTTTCTTCACCAGCTGGTACACATTACTCATAATGACGCCTGCTGATAGGTACACAGAGCATGGATCTGTCCATGTGGGTTGATACACATGTATATATATTTATATATGATGCATATATGTATCTATGAATGTGTCCATTACACACACACACACATAGAAGAAATACCACCAGGACACACTCTAAATATCAGAACAGCCTGTCTCTACATGATGGGATCATGGGGGCTTATTCCCCAGGACTCTTTCTCCATATGTTTAAAATGTATCCAATAAACACATGTATATCATCTTCATGGTCAGAAGCAGACAGTGATCCCTGTTTTTCAAATAAGCCATTGAAGGGAAGCAGGCCACCCTGGAGGCTGGCAATCAACAATGTTTTCAAGAACTTCAGAGCGAACTTTCTGATGCCAATTTAGCGCCACACGGGCGGAAAGTGAGCCGCGCGCTCTGGGGCTCATTAAAATGGCCCTAACAACGCTCACAGGGACCCGGAAAGTAGAGGAGGCTGTGTTCTTCCTCTCTGCTGCCGGCTGGGCAATTATCATCCATCACTCGGCCCAAGCGGGGCTTTCTTGTTTGCAGAGCCAGGAGGGCGGCCTTGAGCTGCCAGGGAGAAACACCTCTTGGGCCACAGGCACGAGAGCTTTGGGAATCAATAAATTTAAATGCTTTCGAGGGAATTAAAACTTTTAAATAGCAAGAGGAGAAAGTTACAGCAGGCTGCAATCAGGCTGTTTTTGTTTTTCCCAGTTTGCGCGAGGACAGGAGTTGCCGGAAGGGGTGGGGGTGGTATTCTCTGAGGCCAGACGACTAACTTTTCTCCAGTCACACCTTCCCCTTCCCCGAACCCCCACCCCAGGTTCCCAGGGGGATCTCAACCCCACTCAGCTCAACATTTACATTCTTGGAGTCACAGGTCAGATATAAGTTTTGTACTTTTTCACTACAGAGTCACCAAAAGCTTTCAAACTAAAATAAAAGTATCTTTACTGTTTCCAAAAATAGCAGCTTTAGGAATATGCAGCGAGTTCAAGTTCCAACCTCCCCTGCCCGAGTTCCAATCTCCCCGCCCGTTCCTCTCCCCTTTTACCTCCTCACCTGAACCCCGTTCGCAGTTTGGCGTAGCCCTCTGGCGTGCGTGCACGGACGCGCATGCCTGTCACACACCTGCCTGCACCTGTTTCAAATATGCAAATACAGAACACAGTTATGGTGAAGTAACCCGCTTCTCCTTCTTTCAGTTGTCAGTTTATGACGTGCATTTTACCAGAGCAGTACACAAAGGTCTATCTTATTCTTTCTCAATGACGACACACGGTCCACTCTATGAAAATGCCACAGGGTCATCCATGCACCCCTCCAGCAAATGTGTGCGGGGCATATAACACGTGCCGGGCTCTGTGCTGGCACCTAGGGACGGCGCTGTAAATACAAGGCAACAAAAGACATATCCCAGTGGGAGTCTTTAATGGAATTTATTAAGTAGATTCTCAAGTTCACATGGAAAAGAAAAGGCATGCATGTGTGCGGACACACACACACATACTAGGAATAAAATAAAAAGAAAGAAGAAGAAAGATACCTATTAAATTACTGTGATTAAAACTGTATTACTGGAGGGTCGCGTGGGTGGCTCAGTCGTCTGAGCATCTGACTTGGCTGAGATCATGATCTCATGGTTTGTGAGTTCGAGCCCCACATTGGGGTCTGTGCTCATGGTGCAGAGCCTGCTTGGGATTCTCTCTCTCTGCCCCTCCCCTGCTCTCTCTCTCTTTCTCTCTCTCAAAATAAATATATAAACTTAAAAAAAGCTGTATTATTGAAGAAGGACTACATAAATAGACCAATAGAAGAGAACAGAGAGTAAAAACACATCCATGTACCGGAGAATGTTGTGTGTAACAGAGTCACATTTTACAACTCAAATGTCCATCAACAGATTAATAATTATGTCAGGGCGCTTGGATGGCTCAGTCAGAGGAGCTTGTGACTTGATCTCAGGGTTGTGGGTTCGAGCCCCAAGATGAGTGTAGAGATTACTTAAATAAATAAAAAGTTAAAAAAAAAAAAGAATGCTCTGTCTACCCAATGGAATAATCCTTAACAACAAAATGTGTGAATTCTTGAAACAGGTAGACCATGGGTGAATCTCAAATGCAGAATTCTGGAAAGAAAACACACTGAGCGAGTCCATGCTGGCTGAGTGACTCCATTTACTTAAAATTCTAAAAGACATAAACTAACCTACAATGAAGCAAAGCAGGCTCGCGGTCACCTGGGCAGGAGGGAGGGACAGACCTTACAGGCTCCTGTGGAGACTTGTAGGGAGGGCGGGAATCGTCATCTTGTGATATGGCTTCACGGGTCTACACAGGCGTCTAAACACACTCCATCATAAACTGGCAGTATGTGCAGTTTACTGTACCTTAATTACACCTAAATAAAATTATAAAAATATAATTTTTAAAAGACACTTTTTTTTTTTACATCAAAGGGACACAATCAACAGTATGAAAAGGCAATCTATGGAATGGAAAAAAAAATTGCGAATCCTGTGTTTGATAAGGGAGTTAATATCCAGAATATATAAAAACTTAAACTGCAGGGCCCCTGGGTGGCCCAGTCGGTTAAGTGTCTGACTTCAGCTGAGGTTATGATCTCACAGCTCATGAGTTTGAAACCCGCATCTGGCTCTGTGCTGACAGCTCAGAGACTAGAGCCTGCTTTGGATTCTGCTTCCTCTCTCTCTGCCCTCCCCCAACTCATACACTGTCTCTCTCTCTCTCTCTCTCTCTCTCTCTCTCTCTCTTTCAAAAACAAACAAAACAGGGGCGCCTGGGTGGCTCAGTCGGTTAAGCCGGGTGGCTCAGTCGGTTAAGCCTCTGACTTCGGCTCAGGTCAGATCTCACGTTCGTGGGTTCGAGCCCCGCATCAGACTCTGTGCTGACAGCCAGCTCAGGGCCTGGAGCCTGCTTCCGGTTCTGTGTCTCCTTCTCTCTGCCCCTCCCCCTCTCATGCTCAGTATCAAAAATAAATTAAAAAAAAAACATTTAAAAAAAAACAAACTAAAAACCTTCAACAGTAAATGTCAAAAAAACCTAACAACCAAATCAAAAACTGGGCAAAGGACTTGAATAGAGATTTCTTCAAAGAAGATAAAAAAAAATTGCCAACAAACATCTGAAAGGAGGCTCAACATCACACTATCACTATCAGAAAGTTTTAGTTATTTTTTTAACGTTTGTTTATTTTTGAGACAGAGCATGAGCAGGGAAAGGGCAGAGAGAGAGAGAGGGAGAGAATCCAAGGCAGGCTCCAGGCTCCATGAAGTTTAACAGCAAGCAAGTTTTGGGGTTTTTTTTTCATCTCTCGACCCTAAAATGCAGCCAGATCAACACTGAGCCATCCCGCACACCTAGGAAAGTGATCTCGGCACGCGCCGGCGTGCAGGGGTGAGCTGGGGAGAGAAGGTGCGGAGGGCGGGGAGCGGGTTTGCCGGCGGAGAGGAGGGACGGGGCAGAGTAGGGAAGACGCATCCCTGGAAAAGCCGCTGGACCGACCTGGAAAAGTGGAAACAGCCGCAGGGACAGAATGAAAAGGGAGGAGGAGGAAGGACGGGTTTAAATTCCATCAACACTATAAACAGGGTGCGTGCAGGGCTGACACTCCACGCTGCGTACCTGGCGGAGCTCCGGCGGGAGGGGACGGTCCCCGGGGCGGAGGGCAAGACCCTGGGGTCCGCGGCCCCGGGGCGAGGCGGTTCCGCTGCGGGAGGCCGGCAGGTGCAGGCTGGGCGGCCTCCCCACAGGCCAGGGTCCCCGCGGGCCGAGCACGACCCCGTTTAGGGTGCGGGAACAAGGCCGTCGGGGAAGCCTGGCGCCTGCCGCGGGTTGTGAGCCCCATAATCCCTGAGACGCCGCTGCTACGGACCGCGTGGCCTCGTGCTGGGGCGGCCTGGCACCGCCGCAGGCTCCGGGCGCCGGGCAGCGGCGCGGTCTCCAGAACGTTCCTGGGGGCCGGCCTGGCAACCTGACGCCTTGGTCACGGACAGTGTAAAAGCGGGAGTGGACGGAAGCTGGAGACAAACAAGGGGTGCGTGACTGCCGGTCGGGGAGAGCACAGAGCTCTGACACCAGACTGAGTGGGGGAGGGGGCGCCATTTTCACCCCTCCTGCGCATGCGCGCGCACACCTACAGGTGCAGCAATCCACCTCAGTAAGCTAAGCAGCGCCCCCTAGTGGAGAACGGAGCCGTTACACTAAGCCCCGCCCACTGGGCCAACCTCCCTCTTCAGGAACCCAAGTCTCTCCGCCTGCTTAGTTTACAGACTGTAAAGTGACTCATAGTTTGACTTCTAGGGGAAAACTATGTAATTTCAATCGTTCTTTTCTATTCAATTTTTATTTCTTATTCTTGAATACAGAAGGAGAAAAATTTTTGTTTTGAATTTTTATTAAAAATATTTTCCTTTTTATTTCTATTACATTTTTTACTTTTTTGAAGTTTTTCAAATTCGATTTTACTCCTATCATTTCATTATATTCTATTTTATTGTGTTCATTTTTTCAAATTTTCACACGTTTTCCTTTTTTTCTTTTCTTATCTTTCCCTTTTTTCTCTAATCTATCAAGCTCCTTTAAACAACCAGACCACAACACACCCAGGATCTAGCATAATTTGACTTTTTTCGTGTTGTCTATAACTTTTAATCTTAATTTATTTACTTTATTAATTCATTTTCTTCCTTCAAAATGATGGAACAAAGGAATTCATCCCAAAAGAAAGAACAGAAAGAAATGACAGCCAGGGATTTAACACAGATACAAGCAAGATGTCTGAACCAGAATTTGGAATCATGACAATAAGAATACTAGCTGGGATTGAAAACAGATTAGAATCCCTTTCTGCAGAGATAAAAGCTGGTCAACATGAAAGTTAAAAATGCTGTAACTGAGCTGCAATCTCGAATAGATGCGACAGTGGCAAACATGGATGAGGCAGAGCTGAGAATCAACAATAAGACAAACTTATGGAGAACAAAGAAGCGTAAAAAAAGAGGGAGACTAAGGGGGGGAAAACATGACTTCAGAATTAGAGAAATCAGCGACTCATTAAGAAACAACATCAGAATCATAGGGGTTCCAGAAGATGGAGAGAAAAAGGGTTTATGTGAGCAAATCATAGCAGAAAACATTCCTAACCTGGGAAAGACGCAGACATAAAAATCCAGGAAGTACAGAAGACTCCCAATAGATTCAACAAAAACCAACCGTCAACAAGACATATCATAGTCAAATTCACAAAAGACTCAGGCAAGGAAAGAATTACAAAAGCAGCAAGGGAAAAAAAAGTCCTTAACCTACAAGGGAAGACAGATCAGGTTCACAGCAGACCTATCCACAGAAACTTGACAGGCCAGAAAGGAGTGGCAGGATATATTCAATGTGCAGAATTGGAAAAATATGCAGCCCAGAATTTTTTATCCAGAAAGTCTGTCATTCAAAATAGAAGGAGAGATCAAAAGTTTCCCAGAAAAACAAAAATTTAAAGGAGTTTGTGAGCACTAAACCAGACCTGCAAGAAATTTTAAAGGGGACCCTCTAAGGGTTGAAAAGACGGGGGAAAACAGACCAAAATCAACAAAGACTAGAAAGGATCAGATAATACTACTAGAAACTCCAACTCTACAAGCAACATAATGACAATAAATTCATATCTTTCAGTACTCAGTCTAAACATCAAAGGACTAAATGCTCCAATCAAAAGACACAGGGTAACAGAATGGATAAGAAAACAAGATCCATCTATATGCTTTTTACAAGAGACCCACTCTAGACCTAAAAACACCTTCAGATGAAATTAAGGGGATGGAGAACCATCCATCATGCTAATGGTCACCAAAAGAAAGCTGGAGTAGCCATACTTCTATCAGACAATCTAGACTTTAAAATATGCCTTTATTTTAACAAGAGATGAAGAAGGGCATTATATCATAATTAAGGGGTTTATCCACCAAGAAGACATAACAGTAGTAAACATTTGTGCTCCAAATGTGGGAGAACCCAAATATATAAATCAATTAATCGCAAACATAAAGAAACTCATGTATAATAATAACATAATAGTAGGGAACTTCAACCCCCACTTACAGCAATGGACAGATCATCTAAACAGAAAATCAACGAGGAAGCAGTGGCTTTGAATGATACACTGGACTGGATGGACTTAACAGATATATTCAGAACATTTCATCCTAAAGCAGCAGAGTACACATTCTTCTCCAGTGCACATGGAACGTTCTCCCAAACAGATCACATACTGGGACACAGATTAGCCCTCAACAAGTAAAAAAAGACAGAGATCATACTGTGCATATTTTCAGACCACAATGCTATGAAACTCAAAATCAACCACAAGAAAAAAATTTGGAAAGGTAACAAATACTTGAAGATTAAAGGACATCCTACTAAAGAAGGAATGAGCTAACCAAGAAGTTAAAGAGGAAATTAAACGGTACATTGAACCCAATGAAAATGATAACACCACAGCCCCAAACCTCTGGGATGCAACAAAGGCGGTCATAGAGGGAAGTATATAGCAATCCAGGCCTTCCTAAAGAAGGAAAAACGGTCTCAGATACACAACCTCACCGTACACCTCAAAGAGCTGGAAGAAGAACAGCAAATGAAACCCCAAACCAGCAGAAGACAGAAAATAATAAAGATTACAGCAGAAATCAATACTATTGAAACCAACAAAGAAAAAAGAAAACAGGAGAACGGATCAATGAAACCGGAAGCTGGTTTTTTGAAAGATTTAAGAAAATTGATAAATTCCTAGTCAGCTTGATCAAAAAGAAAAAGGAAAGGAACCAAATAAATAAAATCAGGAATGAAAGAGGAGAGATCAAAACCAACACAGCAGAAATACTAAAAATAATAAGAGAATATTATGAGAAATTATGCACCAATAAAATGGGCAATCTGGAAGAAATGGACTAATTCCTAGAACATATAAACAACCAAAACTGAAACAGGAAGAAACAGAAAATTTGAATAGACACATAACCAGTAAATAAATCAAGTTAGTAATTAAAAATTTCCCAAAAAACGAGTCCAGGGCCAGATGGCTTTCCAAGGGAATTTTACCAAACACTGAAGGAAGAGTTAACACCTCTTCCCTTGAAGCCGTGCCAAGAAATAGACATGGAAGGGAAACGCCCAAACTCTTTCTATGATTACTTTGATTCATTACTTTGATTCAAAAACCAGGCAAAGACCCCAGTAAAAAGGTGAAAAAGATATGGACCAATCTTTCACCACGACCACGTGGGATTTCTACCTGCGACGCAGGGCTGGTTCAGTATCCACAAAACAATCAGTGTGATTCATCACATCAATAAAAGAAAGGAGAAGGACCACAGGATCCTCTCAATAAGTGCAGAGAAAGCATTGGACAAACCACAGCATCCTTTCTTGATAACAACCTTCAAGAAAGTAGGGATAGAAGGATCATATCTCGAGATCATGAAAGCCATATATGAAAGACTAATATCATCCTCATTAGGGAAAAGGCACAGCTTCCCCGTAAGGTCAGGAACTAGGTAGGGATGTCCACTCTCACCACTGTTATTCCACATACTATTGGAAGTCTCAGCCTCAGCAATCAGACAACACAAAGAAATAAAAGACATCCAAATTGGCCACAAAGGAGTCAATCTTTCACTCTCTGCAGATGACATGATACTCCATATGGAAAACCCAAAAGATTCCAGCAAAAAACTGCCAAAACTGATCCATGAATTCAGCAAAGTCACAGGATATAAAATCAATGCACAGAAACCGGTTGCATTCCTGTACACCAACAATGAAGCAACAGAAAGAGAAGTCAAGTAATTGATCCCATTTACAATTGCACCAAGAGCCACAAAATATCTAGGAATAAAAAACATAACCAAAGAGGTGAAAAACCCATACACTGAAAACTAGAGAAAGCTGATGAAGGAAAGTGAAGAAGACACACGCACAAGGAAAAACATTCCATGCTCCTGGACAGGAAGAACAAATACTGTAAAAATATCAATACTACCCAAAGCCATCTACATATTCACTGCAGTCCGTATCAAAACGACACCAGCATTCTTCACAGAGCTGGAACAAACAATCTTAAAATTTGTATGGAACCAGAAAAGACCCTGAATAAACAAAGCCATCTGGAGAAAGAAAACCAAAGCAGGAGGCATCACAATCCCGGACTTCAGGCTGTATTTCAAAGCTGTCATCATCAAGACAGGATGGTCCTGGCGCAAAAACAGACACTTAGTTCAGTGGAACAGAACAGAGAACCCAGAAATGGATCCATAAATGTATGGCCAACTCATCTTTGACAAAGCAGGAAAGAATATTCAATGGAATAAAAACAGTCTCGTCATCAAGTGGTGCGGGGAAAACAGGACAGCGACATCCAGAAAAATGAACCTGGACCACTTTCTTACACCAGACACAAAAATAAACTTAAAATGGATGAAAGACCTAAACATAAGACAGGAAGCCATCGAAATCCTAGAGGAGAAAGCAGGCAAAAGCCTCTTTGACCTTGGCTGGGGCAACTTCTTCCTCAACGAGTCTCTGGAACCAAAGGAAACCAAAGCAAAAATGAATTATTGGGACCTCATCAAAATAAAAAGCTTCTGCACAGCAAAGGAAAAAATCAGCAAAAGTAAAAGGCAACTGACAATGGGAGAATATACTTGCAAGTAACATATCAGATAAAGGATTAGTATCCAAAATCTATAGAGAACTTACCAAACTCAACACCCAAGAAAACAAATAATCCAGCGAAGAAATAGGAAAGACATGAATAGACACTCTCTAAAGAAGACATCCAGATGGCCAACCGACACATGAAAAAATGCTCAACATCACCCATCATCAGGGAAATACAAATCAAAACCACATTGAGATACCACTTTACACCTGTCAGAATGGCTGACATTAACAACTCAGGCACCAACAGATGCTGGTAAGGATGCGGAGAAAGAGGACCTATTTTGCACTGCTGGTGGGAATGCAAACTGGTGCAGCCGCTCTGGAGAACAGTATGAAGGTTCCTCAAAAAATTAATATTAGAACTACCCTATGACCCAGCAATTGCACTACTAGGTATTTATGAAAGGGATACAGGTGTGCTGTTTCGAAGGGTTACATGCACCCCAACGTTCATAGCAGTGCGAGCAACAATAGCCAAAATGGAAAGAGCCCAAATTTCCATCAACGGATGAATGGCTAAAGAAGTGGTCGAATATATACACACAGTGGAGTATTACTCGGCAATCAAAAAGAATGAAATCTTGCCATTTGCAACTACGTGGATGGAACTAGAGGGTATTATGCTAAGCGAAATTAGTTAGAGAAAGACAAATAACATATGACTTCACTCATATAAGGACTTTAAGATACAAAACAGATGAGCATAAGGTAAGGAAACCAAAAATAATATAAAAACAGGGAGAGGGACAAAACATAAGAGACACATATGGAGAAAAAACAGAGGGTTACTGGAGGGGATGTGGGAGGGGGATGGGCTAAATGGGTGAGGGACATTAAGGAACCTTCTACTGAAATTATTGTTGCACTATATGCTAACTTGGATGTAAATTAAAATAAATAAATACAGTTTTTTTAAAAACTACAAAAATTGGGGGGACCTGAGTGGCTCAGTTGGTTGAGCAATAAACTCTAGATTTCAGCTCACGTCATGATCCCAGGGTCATAGGATCCAGCTCCGCTTTGGGCTCTGTGCTGAGCATGGAGCCTGCTTGAGATTTTCAGGGCACCTGGGTGGCTCAGTCAGTTAAGCTTCCAACTTTGACTCAAGTTGTGATCTCCTAGCTCATGAGTTCCGCCCTGCATCAGGATCTGTGCTAATAGCTCAGAGCCTGGAGCCTGCTTCAGATTCTCTGTCTCTCTCTTTCTCTCTGCCCCTCCCCTGATTGAATTCTGTCTCTCTCTCTCTCTCAAAAATAAATAAACATTTAAAAACATTAGAAAAAAATGATCTCTCTTTCTCCTTCTGCCCTTCCGCCTCCATGTGTATGCTGTCTCTCAAATTAAAGTAAATAAATAAATGAATAAAATATAAATAAAAATATATAAATTGATAGCAATATCAGCCTCAGAAAATTGTATAAACAAATAAAACAGGTTATAGTCTAATTAGAAAATCATTATTGGTAATTACAATTTTATCTCTGTGTAATACTTTGAGGTTAATAAAAACGATTTGTATAACAAAATATTTCATGACAAAAATTAAACATGCAATTCTAGTAAAGGGAAAAAAACTGCAGATCATGTGAATTACCATATAAAGAATCAAATTTAGCCCCACGCTAATAGCAGAAAGATTGACTTATTTTTAATTTTTTTAATGTTTTTTATTTATTTTTGAGAGACAGAGAGAGGCAGCACAAGCAGGGGAGGGTCAGAGAGAGAGGGAGACACAGAATCGGAAGCAGGCTCCAGGCTCTGAGCTAGCTGTCAGCACAGAGCCCGATGCGAGGCTCGAACCCACAAACTGTGAGATCATGACCTGAGCCGAAGCCGGACACTTAACCGACTGAACCATCCAGGTGCCCCAGATTTATTTTTTTTTTTTTAAGAGCTACTCCTTCCTTGGTAGAAAAACATTTCCTGGTGGAAACACTGTTATTGTAAATGTTGGTAGAGGAATCTGCATGCACAACCGGTTAGTAGGCCCTTGCTTCCTGCTTCCATCTACTGGACATCATCACAGTAAGTGTACAAATTAGCCCTAAAACCAATAATTGTAATTTTAGAATTTAAAATGTTGAGAAGCACCTGGCTGTCTCAATTGGTTAAGCATCTGACTCTTGATTTTGACTCAGGTCATGATTTCATGGTTCATGAGTTCAAACCTCATGTTGGGCTCCACACTGTCAGGGTGGAGCCTGCTTGGGATTCTCTCTGTCCCTCTGCTCCTTTGCCCCTTCCCTGCTCGTGTTCTCCCTCTCTCTCTCTCTCTCTCTAAATAAATAAAAAAACTTTAAAAATCACAGGTAAAAAATTTTTTTTATGTTCAAAATGGGGGACCTGGCTGGCTCAGTCAGAAGAGCATGTGACTCTTGATTTCAGGGGGTAAGTTTGAGCCCCTCATTAGGTATAGATTACTTAAATATTAAAAAAATAAAATGATTATGGGGCGCCTGGGTGACTCAGTAGATTAAGCGTCAGACTTCAGCTCAGGTCATGATCCCCCGGTCCATGAGTTCGAGCCCCACATCAGACTCTGTGCTGACAGCTCAGAGCCTGGAGCCTGCTTCCGATACTGTGTCTCCCTCTCTCTCTGCCCCTCCCCTGCTCACACTGTCTCTATCTCTCTCGAAAATAAAAATAAACATTAAAACAGTTTTTAAAGAAACTAAGTAAAATGTTCAAAATAACAATAACCACGATGCGTGCAATGCTGGTGGCACCAACTGCGACAGCACCACCTTGCTCTGTGAAAAACCTCAGCCAGCAAAGGACCACTGCAGCCCGGATTTCCTTGATTCGCATTCACTCCCCAGACCTTGGACTTCCCCTCAAGGAAGAATTTTTTTTCTTTAATGACACAAGATAATCTCTCCTCATGAGCTCTCACTTTGCTAATCTTCCAACATTTAAAAATGTTTGCTTCAATCCTTAATGTCACAACCCCCACCCTCACCCCGTTTGTGTCTTGTCAACACACCAACGGGTGGAGGCAACCCTTCCGTGTTCACTGGCGTACGGAGATTGCCACCGAGAAGTCCATCCTTCGGGAATCTTCCTGTTGGTTCTAGCACTTCTTTGGTGCCCAGGATTCTCCTGTGAGTTATGATCCAATGGATGTGAAAGCTCCGTGTTGCCATTCCTGTTGGAGATCTCGCAGCCTTTCTGAGGGAGCTCTGTTCTTCGCACAAAATCTCTCTCTCCATCTCTTTCTCACCCCCGGACTCTCTTCCGTTCTGCTCATTCCTCATCTCACGTCCTCTCGTCACTGAGCGGAAGGACCCTCTTTTACTTGGAGAATGGGGGAGTCTTGCAATGCTCCCTGCGTTTCCAAGAAACGTTGTGCACGTGTTCCTATGATCTAAAGCTCTTGTCCAAGCTCGCCTGATGCGGGGCAGGAACCTGCAATCTGAGAGATCATGACCCGAGTCGGAGTCCAATGCCCAACCGACTGAGCCACCCAGGCGCCCCACGGGACTATTTTTTGCAGCTGCTTGTGAATCTATAGTTATTTCAAAAAACAAAGCAAAATTCTACTCATGTGATTGCCAGTCTAAGAACCAATGCTGAAGGACAGTGGTTGGAAAATCTCAGAAAGTTGTAGAATTCCCGGGGAGGCTTGTGAGAGGGAGTCCAGCACTTCCCCCCCCTCGCCCGCCCCGAGGGTTTCTGATTTAGAAGGTTTGGACCAGAGCCTGATTGTGATTTAATTTCTAACAAGAACCACAATAGTATGGGTGCAGCTGGGCCGGGCGCACACCCAGAGGGCAGGATCTATTGAATGGTGGATCACACTTGAGCCACCCACCCTCTAAATGCTAACTATGGGGGGGGGGGGGGTCACGGGGACAGCAAGCCGAGGGTGGGGCAGGGGAGCGGGGCAGGCTCGCAGACCTCGGTGGACCCCACCCAGCAAGTTCATCCTCCTCGTTGGCCATGGATGTGGGCAATCAAGCCATTGACAAGGCCTCATGGGTTCCAGGAGGGCTGGGGGGGACCTTGCGGTGTGATGAGTCATAGGAATCCCTAGATTACCACCGTGGGCAATCAGAAACCTCTTACCTTGGGGCACCTGGGGGGCTCAGTCGGCTGAGCGCTCCGACTTCAGCTCGGGTCACGATCTCAGGGTTCGTGAGTTTGAACCCCAAGTCAGGCTCTGCACAGACTGTGGCACCTGCTTGAGATTCTCTTTCCTCCTTCTGCCCCTCCCCACCTCATGCTCCCTCTTTCATCAAAAAGAAACTGAAAAAAAAAAAACCTCTCAATGCCCAGGCCACACCCCAGACCAGCTAAATCCTTATCTCTGGGTGTGGCCCCCAGGCCTGGGTGGTCACTGATGAGCGTCACCGACGAGAGTCTCTAAGATTAGGAGCCGGGGATGAGCCATTGTGTAAAGATCAAGGAAATCGGTCAAGTGCGGGACTATTCCATCATGAACAGTTGACAAGTGGGTGGTACTCACACCGGGGTTAACGGAGAAAGCCTATGGGTTTGAGAAAACTATTCTAAAACTCAGCTTTTTTAAAGACACTTTTTTAAAAGTTTATTTTGAGAGAGAGAGAACATGAGCAGGGGAGAGGCAGGAAGAGGGGGAGAATCCCAAGCAGGCTGCACACTCAGCGCAGAGCCTGATGCAGGGTTTGATCCCACGACCATGTGATCACGACCTGAGCTCAAGACAAGAGAAGGATGCTGAACCGTGACTGAGCCGCCCGGGAGCCCCAAAACTCAAAGTTTCTGAAAATGCAGATTCTCACGCCCCCGCCCAGAGCTAGCAATCAGAGCCTGAGTGTGGGACGCTCACTGTGGCTCAACAAGGCCCTCGGGGGTGCCCCCTGTCACTAAATTAAGGCGACCTAGTAATGGTGTCTCAGAATGCCTCTGCAGTCACAGTTCCTGAGTGCGAGCCCTGCATGAGCCCCAGCTGAGTGCTGACAGCCCAGAGCCTGGAGCTGCTTCAGATTCTGTGTCTCCCTCTCTCTCTGCCCCTCCCCTGCTTGCGCTGCCCCTGTCTCTCAAAAATAAATAAAAATTTTTAAAATAGCGGATAACACGAAGACATTTGGCAGCCACAATTTTATTATAAGGAAATCTTGACAATAAGACTTGCCTTCATAAACCAAAAAGCCTTAAGGAAAACAATGTGACATAATTAAAACAGAAAATGAAAACCGATAAAGATATCATTTCAAGATCCTCCATAAATTAACATTGATGGAACATCTATTGTGTTCCAGAACCTCGTAAGTGCTTATGATATGTCATTTTTATAAAATAGGCGATAAATCACTATTAACTTCCTTCTTGCGGCAGAAGGGACTTGAATCTGATGATAGAGTCATTGGGAAGTCACTCTTGAATGTAATTTTTGGTGGCGTTTGAAAGTCCCCAGCTGACGGAAGGCGGAGTTACACTCGCCGCACGTGTAGGGCTTCGCCCCGGTGTGGGTGCGCAGGTGGACGTTGAGGTTCCCGCGGTGGCTGAAAGCTTTCCCGCACTCTTGGCACGCGTAGGGCTTCTCGTTGGTGTGGATCCTCTTGTGGCTCCGCAGGGTGGAGTCGTGCGTGAACGTCTTGAGGCAGATTTCGCAACAGTATGGCTTCTCGCCGGTGTGGATTCTCTGGTGAACTCGGAGGTCCGAGGTCTGCATGAAACGCCCAGAACAGGTGTTGCATTTGAAGGGTCTCTCTCCCGTGTGCGTCCTCCAGTGGATGGAAAACTGAGATTTGTAGCGAAACTCTTTCTTACACAGGCCACATACATTTGGTGTCCCTCCCACGGCTTGGTCCCCAACAGGACGAACTGGTGTTGACGCAGGCTGCCCTGAGAATTCTCCGTTGTCCAGCTGGGTGGTCATGTCTTGGGAAATGGCGGTGGCTTCCTGTTTTCTCCTTTTGGGACTTCTTTGAGTCTTCCGGGAATCTCTTCTCTTCCCACTCTGAGTGGAAACTCTGTCTGAAACGTGCGTGGAAGGTGTGTCTGTGTCGGCATCCACATTTTTAATAGAGGGTCTTTCTCGGACAGTCTTCCCACTGTCTGTCCTCCCCGAAGCTGTTGAAAGGGTTGACACAACACTTAAGAGCATTTTCAATGGTACCAACCTCGTTTGACCGAACACCGATGTGGGCTCAGAGCAAACTTCCCATCAACCCACAAACCTGAGGCTGGGTTGTGTGGAGGACACTCTGGAAATCAGAATGGAAAAGCCATGGGAGAGCCTCCCCTCCCCCCACCGAGAGAGGTCCATGCTCATCCCCAGCCCCTCCCCAGCAGGGGAGTCACTCTTCCCAGTTTCCATGCTCACCAGGACCCTTCAGAACGGGAGGCTCTTGGGATTTAAATACTCTTGTCTCTTCCACGTCTTCCTTCAGACTCTTCTCCGAGTTCTCCCTGGGTCTCAGGTCCTCCAGTGCACCTTTCCCCGGAACAGTCTCAGGCAGAACTTCCTGTCCCTGACAATGGGCAGGCACTATAGTTACCAACGTGTCTAAATTATGGTATGGAAAGCTCTGGTTTCCTCTTTCCCCATCCTGCCCATCTCCCTAATCTGAGACCCCCCAACTTTCTCCATCAGTGTTGTAGTTATGTCCTGACTTCCCTTGGGGCACCTCATCCCTCCTGCTAATCATCACCTGATTCTCAGAATGTTGTTAATTAATACCCACTGCGCCTTTAAGTCATGTCCACACATCACCAGTTTTGTGCTTAATTCTCTAAGCACACCTCCTCAGGTCATCCCCAGCTCCCCCTGCCTGACTCTGGAAGTGAGATGGCTCTAGGACCCAGTGTCCCAACTTAGCACTACTGATATCAGGCTGTTGCGAGGCTGTCTTTCCTGTGCATCGTCGGACAACTAGCAGCGTCCCTGGTCCCTTACCCGACAGGTGTCAATAGCACCCTCCACCCCCACCTCCACTGATAACCGAGAAGTTCTCCAGACATTTGCAAACATCTGAGAGGCAAAATGACTCCAGGTGAGCGAGAACCACTCCTGTAAGATATTGACAACGTTCCCCAAATATTGTCCTTTCACCTCAGTCATTCCCTGGAATGCCTTTGAGGAAATCAACTATGGAGACATCAGCTTTCAGTTCATTACCTTGTGGCAAACTGACTTTGCACCATTTCATCGTGGCGATTCCTTTTTCTTCAGCCTTAACAGCTTTAATGGCAGGGGGTCAAAGGCTGGGGGGTCTTAATTCTCCATAGAGGTTCGGAAATGTCTAGGGACTTGATGAATCTATGGGAATTCTAGGGTAAATGGATCTAGTTCGACACTATTCTAAATACCCCAATAATTCTAGCAGCCACACACACACACAGCTTCTGGTACCTTCTGCCACGGCTCCCTGGAGATCGGGGAGGGCCTCACACGCACCTGCTCCCTTGATGGCTCCCTGATTCCGGGCAGATTCTGCAGCTCTCTGCTGACCTGGCTGTTCTCTGGACGTATCTCACCCTCAGAGGACTGGGGCTTCTTGGACAAGCCTGTCACAAGAGCCACGTCACCAGCCTCGGCGTCAGCCTTCGGAACATCTGAACTTCGCACAAGGCATTCCTGTCCTTGTATGTTAACTATGATCTGTGGGGAGAATAAAACAAGGTCAGATTCTGTAAGAACCAGAACATAGCTCTTGTGCTGTGTGCATCCTTCCACACTCAGTTTGTTGGAGTAACTTGTTTAAAATGGCAACCGGGGCGCATGGGCAGCTCAGTCAGTCGAGCGTCCGACTTCAGCTCAGGGCATGATCTCACTGCTCATGGGTTCGAGCCTCGTTTCGGGCTCTGTGCTGACAGCTCAGAGCCTGGACCCTGCTTCAGATTCTGTGTCTCCCCCTCTCTGCCCCTCCCATGTTCATGCTCTGTCTCTGTTTCTCAATAAAAAATAAAAGCTTAAAAATTTTTAAAAATAAAATGGCAACCAAAAATGTCTCCAGATATTGTCAAATGCACCCCTAGGGGGTAAAGATGAGACATTATGCCCCCCACCCCGGTATTGGGCAACTAACCACTGGCCTAATATCTAATCAACCTCAGCACCTCCCTATTTTTTCCCAGTGCCCCAACTAATACTAACAATACTCAACTAACACTCGGCCCTCAAACTGTCCTAAAGCACGCCTTGTGGACGCCTATCCAGGCTTGTGCAACATGGCGCAGTGAAACACCCAACACCTCCCCCTAGGACGCTGCCCCTAGGACCACCCAGCTGGTCTTAGGAATTTCCGTACCCATCGTTCTGAGTAACACCTGACAGTTCCCAGAGCTCCTTTCCCACAATGTTGCGGAAGCTTGTAATCCCCATGATCGGCTCGGCCCCCGGGGGACTGCGTCTCCGGCCCCAGGGCCCAGGGAAAGCAGCATTGCCACGTTAGACTTAGTTCCCTCCTGTGCTTGTTACAAAATTACTCAGAGAACCCGGTGACTGGAGCAAATATGCATGTGGTACACCAGGTTCTACTCCCTTCTAGATCCTTCTGACCCTTGCTTTTTCTACAAAAGATGCAGGTACAGTCAAGCCACCATGGTGGAAAATGTTCTCATGTAAATAAAGTAAGTCTTACCTGGTCTGGTGATTCCTACCCAAGAGCCAAAGTTTTGACCCTATAAAACATTTGGCAACCACCAGAGATTTTGGGGGGTGGGGTGGGGGGGGTGTGAGGTTTGATTTTCACAACTGGGGGAGGTTGCCATTGACACGAGGATGCTGCAAACCACCCTGCAATGCACAAGAAAGCCCCCAGAGCAAAGGGTGTCCGCGCCCAGTAGCACTAGTTGATGTGAGACCCCGCTCCAGGGAGAGCCTTCTCTCCCAACCTCCTCCTTCCCTCCGCATCCTCCCAGGACTTGTCACCATGGCAACAGGTCCACTGCTCCTCTCTGCAAACTGGACCTGCTTTCTTCAAGTTAAGACTGCTTTTCTTAAGAGGGTCTCTGGTGATACCAAGAATCGAGGGGCCAGTGGACTGGTTGCAGTCTCCTTTTTCCCAACTTCTTCCTTTTTCACGACTGTCCCCAGAGAGGTAAGGCAGGGTGAATGAGGGTCAAGAGCAGAGACTCGTGACACCCACTGACTCCTCCCCATTGCACCAGCCAGAACTGTCTCCAGACATGGCTGAGAGTCTGTCTCCTGAGGGGCAGTCTGCCTCCCACTGGAGAACCACTGACCCAGAGAATAAACCGCCCGTAGCCCCCGTACCCGCTTCCCCTTTCCCGTCCCCACGAGGAAGGCGCTGCTCACCCATTTCTTGGGGGTCTGGTTGCTTCTCAGCAGGTCCTGCAGGTCCTTGCAGCTCTGCACGCCACTCTCCTTGACCAAGACCTGGAGCTCCTGCGGCATGGAGATCATGAACTGCTCCATCACCAGCATGTCCAGAATCTGCTCCTTGGTGTGCAGGTCCGGCCGCAGCCACCGCCGGCAGAGCTCACTGAGCCTCCTGAGGTCCTCCACGGGGTCCAGCC
>PJEM01009088.1:62507-73302 GCA_004023845.1 Helogale parvula
GGGGGGAGGAGAGAATGAACCAGGTTAGTTTGTGTATTTATTTTTTGTTTATTTTAAGAAAGAGACACAGCAAGCAAGCAGGGGAGGGGCAGAGAGAGAGGGAGAGAGAGAATCTCCAGCAGGTTCCACACCGTCAGATTAGAACTCAGAAAATTTGAGATTATGACCTGAGCCAAAATCAAGAGTCATATATGCTTAACCAACTGAGCACCCAGGTGCCCCCAAGATTAGTTTAACTTCTTACCCTTCCTCCCCTCCCCCAACACTAGACACCATCCCCAACGGGTCCTGTATTTTGAGCTATGGAAAGTAAATCCCAATGTTATTTTTTTAATGTCCACCTTTATAGTTAAAGGTGGCTTAATCGTCTGAATGACCTCCTAGGTTCTGAGCATGAAATAAACTTCTCTATGTATACACATGTAAACACACATATAAAGAAGTTTATTCTTAAATATATAAACTGAGCCCAGAGGTGGGCTCAGTTTTCTCATCTATAAATTGGGACACTATTGTTCACTATAAATTAAATATACCTAAGTACAGGCACCTGGAGGACTCAGTTGGTTAAGCATCTGACACTTGAGTTAAGCTCAGGTCAGGTCACCATCTCACGGTTGGTGAGTTCAAATCCCATGTGACAATGGACAGTAAGGAGCCTGGTGGGGATTCTCTCTCTAAATAAACTTCTTTATATATATATATATATGTGTGTATGTGTATGTATATAAAACTTATGTATATATGTGTTATGTATATAAAGAATAAACTTCTTCATATGCGTGTGTACATGTGTGTACATACAGAAGTTTATTTTTGAGTATGTGTATATGTATAGATACACACATTAATGTATTTCAATTTTTTGAAACATATATAGTTTGATACATAAAATCGATTTTAACAGTGTCAGTCTTTGTATCTTCTCATCACGAGAGCGTACAAGGCAAAACTGTTAGCTATGCTTTTGCAGAATACGGAAAAATATTACCAACCTAAGGATTTCACGTGGTGTAGGAATGTTGGGAATATTAACCTAAGATTGTCCCCCGATACATTTCCTTGTTCATCCCGGGATATTGGCTTGTTCCAGGAAAGGGGAGAAATCAAAAGCATCCTAACAGGATTAACAACCTTGTTATACGGGCTGTGGGAGCACCCGGCACTGCGAAGCTGTGCAACCATTCACCACCACTGTCTAGCTCCAGAACTCATTCATGCCCAAAAGGGAAATCCTGTCCCATCCCCACCCACCCGACTGACTCCCTGGTAATCCATTAATCGGCTGTCTCTATGGGTTACACGTACTTAATCTCATCCCAGAAAAAGGATTTAAAATCCAAGGCTCTTGGAAGTTTTCAGAAAAGCAAGAATTTAAAAGAAGTGTTTTTAAGAGGTTCAACCCAGCTCCCAAGGTCAAGAACAACTTTGTTACCCGGCAGACTAGGGTGGGGGAGGGACTCCGTTCACGGGGAGAGCCCCCAGGCACCCGGGTAAAGGGCTGTAATCCTCGCTGCTCTAGTGGGTTGGTAAGAGGTCCTTAAAGGTTTGATGTTAGCCCGTGGACAGCAAAAGCCTAGTGACGCGTTTTTAAGCAAGAGAGCCTGCGTAGCAATCTCAAGAGAACCCCGTACCACGTGGAATTCAAAGGTAAGACATTTTGCCTAAAATCCACAAAGGTCCACTTCCGTCCTGTTTCAAATCGTTGGGGAGGCTTACTTCGTCTCAGAGTTTCAGTTCCATTAGCTTCAGTTAGCTGTGGGGTCTTGGGCAAGTCGGTCAGCTCTGGGAGACCCTACTCCTCCTCCGAGACGTGGGCAAGATGAAATCTACCTCTTACATTGTATGAGGACAAAGTGAGAGGAGGCCAAGGACATGCCTGCCACATGTTCACGGACGGAGTGACCAGCACTTAGATCTGGGGTTCTCAACCCAAGGTGGCAAGCCACCCTGGCCCCCTCGTTCCAAGGGGCTTTGGGGAACACCTGGAGCCCTTTTTGGTTGTGGTGACCCTGGGCATGGGGGAGGGAGGTGGGGGGGGGGAGTAGGCAGGTGGAGGGAATTCGGCTGAACTAAAATGTCCCACAGGCACAGGACAGCCCCCAACTCCCCTCCCCCACAAAACAGCAAACAAACATCTGGCCAAAACTAAAACCTGAGGTCAAACACCCTGGTTCAAAGTATCAACACTTGCCCCCCCCTTACACATGTTCCGGCTTCCCAGATGATTGCTACAGCGAATCAAAGTTACTAATGGGTGTCGGAGAAGATACATCCTTGTCGGAAGTCCTGGGAGCTCATGCATAGTGACTGTAAACCCAGGCCTCCTGGTTCCAACCTCCATCCACCCCAGGTTCCAAGCACTGATAGGCATTCCCACCCATGACTTACCTCCTTCAAGTGCTCCTGCCTCCAGGAGACCAGCTCTCAAACTGTGCCTTGAGCTGAAGTGACTCTGTTTATATACAGCCAAAGAAACTCCAGACTTCCTGTTACCTCATCAGCCTGAGATTGGTTTAAAGCCATAGAATTAACAACTTTAAATGGTCGAGTGGATTAAATTTCCCATCGAAACTCCATCACGAGAAAAAGTCATTCATTAAATAAGTCTCTTTGGAACCAATGCTGGTTTTCTTGGTCTGGTGGGTGATTTATCATATGCCCTAAGTGCTCAAGGGAATCAGGGAACATAGAGTTGCGAGTTTTAAGCAAGGTTTTATTTAAAATGAGCTGACAAGTACGCATTTAGGAAACCAGAAGTGGCGTGCAAGCAGAGAACAATTTTCCTTAAGACTGAAGGCAGCGATGGGGCGCTCGGGTGGCTCAGTTGGTTAAGCGGCCGACTTCGGCTCAGGTCATGATCTCACAGTTCGTGGGTTCAAGCCCCACATCAGGTTCTGTGCTGACCGCTCAGACAGCCTGGAGCCTGTTTCAGATTCTGTGTCTCCTCTCTCTCTGCCCCTCCCCCACTCATGCTCTGCTCTCTCTGTCTCAAAAATAAACTATAAAAAATTTAAAAAAATTAAAAAAAGACTGAAGACAGTGATGGGGCTCCCAGGTGGCTCAGTCGGTTGAGTGTCTGGCTTTGGCTCAGGTCATGATCTCACGGTTCGTGGGTTCGAGCCCCAAGTTGGGCTCTGTGCTGACAGTGTGGAGCCTGCTTGAGATTCTGTGTCTCCCTCTCTCTCTGTACCTCCCCTGCTTGTGCTCTGTCTTTCTCAAAATAAATTAATAAACATTTTTGAAAATTAATAAAAAATAAAAATAAAATTCTTGGGAAAAAAAAATCTAGTTCAACCAAAGCTTTAACATATTAATTCCAAGATGCTGAAAAATGAAAAGTAATTCTCGATACATGAGGAATATTAGTGATTTTTTAAAACTTACTTTTACTATTTTTCAATATCTTGGGATTACTATCTTAAAGCTTTGCTCACACTAGATTAAATCACTGACTCGATATTTGCCCTTTTATAAAAACAATGGAAAGCAGCCACACAGGGGCGCCTGGGTGGCTCAGTCGGTTAAGCATCCGACTCTTGATCTCTGCTCAGGTCATGATCTCACGGTTTGTGGGTTCAAACCCCGCATTCAAGCCCTGCTGGGATTCTCTCTCTCTCCCTCCCTCTCTGCTCCTCTGCTGCTCACACGCTCTCAAAATAAATAAACTCAACCTCAAATTTATCTTAATAATGGAATTTGATTCTCTTAGAGTCTTAATATGTGATCCTGTGTGTATGTCCAATAAAGATAAGGGAGACTACTGAATACTGGAGACGAACCATGGACTGAAGGGGGAGGGGGGAAGTGGGTGATGGTCATGGTGGGGGGCACTTGAGGGGAGAAGCCCTGGGTGTTATATGGAAACTAATTTGACAATAAACTATTAAAAAAAATAAAGATACATAAGTATAGACAAAGATGGATGGATATGCAGCTATGCATGAACATAAAATTGAGTACTTAGCCACAAGCCAAAAATATGTAGTAAATGTTTTGTGTACATTGTGTCACCAAAGGAAACTGTCACAGCCTTCATTCTCTGATGAAGGCAATGAATTCTGGATTTGCCACTGACCACTCAGCCAGGCCTGCCTAAGAGCTAAAGACCGCGGGCTCAAATGGGTAGGTTTTTAAAAACTTTTTAAAATGTTTTTTATTTATTTATGAGAGACAAAGAGAGACAGCATGAGCAGGGCAGGGGCAGAGAGAGGGGAGACACAGAATCCGAAGCAGGTTCCAGGCTCCGAGCTAGCTGTCAGCACAGAGCCCGACGCGGGGCTTGGACCCACGTATCGTGAGATCATGACCTGAGCTCAAGCCGGATGCTCAACCGACTGAGCCACCCAGACGCCCTGATAATTTTCTTAAATGTGTATTTTGAGAAAGAGAAAGAGAGAGGGAGGGAGGGGCAGAAAGAGAGGCAGACACAGAATCCGAAGCAGGCTCCAGGCTCCAAGCTGTCGGCGCAGAGCCTGACACGGGGCTTGAACCCATGAACCGTGAGATCATGACCTGAGCCGAGCTCCCCGGTTGCATGCTTAACCGACTGAGCCACCCAGGCGCTCTTCTTTTAAGTGTTTTTGAAATTCGTTTTTTCTTTTTTTTTTTCTATCACCAGGCGTAGATTTTTCCTGTTCATCCTTACAAACACTACTGGTCTGAGCGGTCTTCCATCTCGAATCTCATGGAATTCATCTGTACAGTTTCTTACATGTATTTCCTCCTCACCCTCCTCATTTTCCCTGGAGTTGGCCCTGGATTCCTCATACTTTCCTGCTTCTGGGAGAGTCGCCCATGTTTTGTTCCTTTTCTCTAATTTGTTTCTCTGTCGTGTCCGTGTGTCCTGCCTAGCGTACTATTTCAGCGATTATATATTTTTCTTAATTAATATTTGCTGCATTTAAAAAATGCTTGTCATTTTATCTTGCTGACTACTTTTCTTGTTTCTTGTGTTTATTTGTTTCTTGAATGGCCGTTCTCGGTGGATTGATTTTGTTTAACGAGCTGCCTCCTTATTTGGCCCCGTGAGTTAGAATCCTCTGGGATAGGACAACGCCTCAGTTCCAGGGAATTTTGTTACAGGTGGATGTTCAACAGGATCTAGAGACGTGGTTCCCCGGCGCAGCTGGGGAGAGGGTGCTCCTGCTCATCTTGTGCGTGGAGCCCAGGGACGGGCCCACAAAGAGAATGATCCCAACCGAAACGTCAGCGGTGCCGAGGCTGAGAAATCCTGGAGTCGGGGCAGGCACTGTAGCTCGTTAACCTGGCGAAGGCCGGTAAAGCAGAGGCTGACCCGTTCTAGCTCCAAGGCCTTCAAGGAGAGATTAATCTACAGTTAATGCTGCCTTTGGTATAATCCTACCAAGTAAGGCCTCAGGTCAGGGCCGCAAAGTTAAGCCCCCCTCCCCCAGGGGAAGCCGGCGCCGGAAGGAAGCCCTCTCTGCCTGAGGTTCATAATAGAATCACCAGGAACACAGAGAAGGAGACCAGCCACGGCTTTGCCCCACCCTCGGGTCTTTCTGTGGGTTGATCTGGTCTAGGGTGGGGCTTAGACAGGAGGTTTTCCAAGCACCCAGGTGATATGGAGTATTACTCAGCCTTAAAAGGAAGACAATCCCATCACTCACTGTAACACCTTGAAAATGCTAAGTGAATTAATCCAGACACAAAAGGATTCGACGCAGAAAGCAGGGCCTGATTGCCAAAGGTCAGGCGAGGGTCCTGGGGGTGGTGGTTTATCGGAAGCAGAATTTCACTCTTAAAAGAGGAAAAGCACTCCGTGGGAGGTGGGGTGGCTGCGGAAAGGTGTGAATGACCTAATGCCACTGAACCGTGCCCTTAAACACGGGTACGATGGTCAATTTATGTCCATGTATTTTACTACAATTTAAATTTTTTAATTAAATGTTTTTTCAGATTTTATTTTTAAGTCATCTCTGCACCTAACGTGGGGCTCAACTCATAACCCCAAGATCAAGAGTCACAGTCTACTCACCGAGCTAGCCAGGCGCCCCTTCATTATATATTTTTAAGAAGACACTTGCTTGGGGACTGGACTAAGGGGGGACCACCGCGGGGTATGTGTCCCCTGGCCTCCGCCTTACTCAGGCGTGTCCCTCACCGGCCGTCTGTGCACCAGCAATGTCTCTCATCAGAACTTCTCGCTAGTCACCGGGACATCTGGAGGTGACTTGCACCTACAAAGAAAGCCGTCTCCCCCTTCAAGGGCCCACGCCCCCCACCCATCCCTCCCCAGACAGTCACCGCTTCTGTCTGGGAGGCCGATGTCATGTTGGAGACGTCACGCAGGCACTCAGTCAACTGTCCCTGCTGAACCCAGCCTCCTGCCCAGAGCCATCAAGGCACCATACATGGGACCTTCCACATCGGTCCCCAAGAGAATCTGAAGCAAACTGCATTAACAGAGATCAAGGGAGGCATCGAGTAATGATGAAAAAAAGATTCCTCCAGAAATGCATAAAATTTACTTACTTACATGATAAGACATAGCTTTAAAACATGTGAAAGTTGGGGCACCTGAGTGGCTCAGTCAGTTGAGCGTCCGATTTTGGCTCAAGTCATGATCTCACGGTTCGTGGGTTCGAGCCCCGCATCGGGCTCTGTGCTGACAGCTCAGAGCCTGGAGCCTGCTTCAGATTCTGTGTCTCTCTCCTCCCCTGCTCCTCCCCTGTTCACACTCTGTCTCGCTCTGTCTCTCAAAGATAAATAAATGTAAAAAAATTTTTTTAAATATGTGAAAGTTTAAAAATGAATGAACTAGGGGTCACCTGGGTGGTCTGACTTCGGGTAAGACCATGACTTGTGATTTGTGAGTTTGAGCCCAGCATCAGGCTCTGTGTTGACAGCTCAGAGCCTGGAGCCTGCTTCGGATTCTGTGTCTCCCTCTCTCTCTGCTCCTCCCCAACTTGCACTCTGTCTCTCTCTCTCTCAAAAATAAATAAACTTAAAAAAAATTAATGAATGAACTAATGAACAGGAGTAGGTCATGTATCCAGGTGTGGATGGCTGCCAGAAATTGGAACTGTAATTAGGCTGTTTATTGAGATAATCCAAGATCCACAGCCTCCGACAGGGTATCACCCCCCCAACCCCACACCCGATCCTGTCAGCCTTGACTTTGCCACCGCCACAAATTCCCATGCTAATTAACACAAGAAATCATGGATTATTTGAGAAGCAATACTTTATTCTCTCCTCTTCGTTCCAGATTTCCTTTCCTGTTTTCCAGCCAGAGGGGATGCAGGTGGCAGGAGGGAAGGCGAGCTCGCTACCTGGCAGAATCTTCTCAAGACATCAGAGACTCTCAGCAGTAAGTGGGACATTCATATCGTATTATTCAATAGTCCGTGTCATGATTGGGATGATTGCAAAGAATACAGTCACTCTGGGGCGCCTGGGTGGCCCACTGGGTTAAGCGTCTGACTCCTGATTTTGATGCAGGTCATGATCTCAGGATCTGAGACTGAGCCCTGGGGCTCCGTGCTGAGTGTGGAGCCTGCCTGGGATTCTCTCTCTCTGTCTCTCTCCAACCCCACCTCATCTACACTCTCTAAAAACAAAACAAAACAAAACAAGAAACAACAACAACAAAAAAAAACAAGCAAGAGAATACAATCTCTTTGCGGGGACTTAGGGAATAGTCCCTGACTGCATTAACTAAATGGCTCCAGAATTATTCTTGAGTTTGTTAACAACGCTTTACACGTATCCCAGGATCAGTCAGTGAAACCCGAGACAGTCTCGGGACTTTTGAGGAAATTCTGCCAACGCTCCACATTTTCTACATGGGACTTGGGGCTCGATGCTTAATTTCAAGGTCTCGGTCTCAGCAGAGGAAGCTAGACAGGGGCTCAGGAGGAGCTGGAGGCTGCGGAGGAGGGGCTTGGCCCGGCCAAGACCCAGGGCACCTCCCTCCCCGGGAGCTTTCTTGCTGAGCTCGCCCGCGCCTGTGGGAGACAAAGAGGCAAATTCTGAGTAGTCCTGTTCCCTGCCACCCCCCGAACCGGGTCCGTGAGGCTGGAGGAGGGCGGCTTCGGTGCGGTCCACGGCCCGTCGCCTTCTCCTTCTCCCTCCCTCGCTCCCTGTTGCTGTGCCCTCCATCTTTGCATCCACCCGCTTAGTCCCCTTTCCCCGGCATTGAAGGTGGCACTCGGTGGGGGGGGCCTTTTAGAGAGCCAGAGGGCGGCAGAGGTTGGCGCGGGGCTTAGAGGATTGAGGAGGTGAGTCAGGCCCAACGCTGGCTAGATGTCCGATCGATGCTTTCTAGAGGGGCTAGTCCAGCTAGGGGACAAAGGCATGGCGTTCGTTTCCAAAAACAGGGCTCGGGTTGAAGGAACTGGGGTGAGGATCCAGGTGGAGGGGGCTTGATGGCCGACTCGGTCGCGGTTGGGTGGGAGGGAAGCCAGCACTTGGGTCATCTAATCCACTCCTTTAACAAACATCTTCCAGGCGCCTACACGTACCATCCGCTTGCACAAGGCAGCGATCAAGACAGAGAAGGTCCCCTATTCACGGGGGGCTTAGATTTTACTGGGAGACGGCAGAGAGCGAGCAGATAAATGCACAACCCAGAGACGAGGCACATATTGGCAAATATCGCTATGGAAATAAGAGGAGGCGACAAAAACGGAGGGAAAGTGGGTTCACGTCAGATACAAGGGCCAGGGATGGGCTCTACGGGGGGAGGAGCTGGCCAAAACCATTTCGGAGGGAGGCGAAGAATGTGGTCATGCAAAGCTCCAGAGACAGAACATTCCAGACTGAGGCAGCAGCTGGGGCAAAGGCCCTCGAGGGAAATGGACCCGTGTTCTGAGGAAACTGGAACTCAAACAAGGGTCGAAGGACATGCCTGAGCCTGAGCGCAGATGAGCACAGGGTCCACAGGGAGTCGAAAGGCCGGAAATAAAGATCTTACTTCGGACACAGGTCAGAGCCAGAGGTGACCCATGGGGTCCGAGTGAGGGCTGGAGGTGAGGGTGAGTGTGGCAGCAAAGGCCTGTGGGTGGTGTTAGGGCAGATCAAGGTTTGGGAACAGGCTCCTCCCTGGAAAAGCACCGGGTTGTGGGGAACACCCGGGGTTGGCTGGGAAATTCGTGTTGGCCAGGGAACCGTCATGGCCACGATGGGTGTTCAGAGTTGACCCTCAGAGCTCCTCTGGCCATGTCTCCTGTCCCTGTCTGTATCTCTTCCTCTCCTCTGCATCTCCGTGCTCACCTGCCATCTCTGGTTTGGCCAACGTCTCCCTCGGACTCCTCCCGGAGGCCCGCTGAGGATGGGGCTTGGGCCGCCCATCTAGGAGCAAAACCAGTTCAGGGCTTGGACCCGAGCATCATGACTGTAGTTCTTATTTCCTGGGAATCTCGTACTTTGTGGTTCCCATTCAGGGTCATTTCCCCCAGCCCGGGATACTTGGTAATGTGTGGGGACACTCCATTCTCCGGTCCCCTAGTGGGTGGAGGCCAGGGGCACGGCTAAACATCCTGCAGCAGACAGGATGGCCCCCAACACCGAACGATGGCACCAAATACCCAGAGTGCCACCGGTGACAAACCAACCCTCAATATTTCTGTGTGGGCTGGCAGGTGGCAACGGCGAGGAGACTTGGTTCAGGTCACACGCGGCGGTCAGTGTGCCTACCCAGGCGTCTGAACCCCCGTGCCCGGCCGTGATTCTTTCCCTTCAGGTGGGGGGGGACGGAGGGGGGTGGTCCCAGAGACGTGACCTGGCCAGGCCAGCAGACACGGCAACCAGACCAGGGGACGAGCAAGGACGAAGTGAATGTGCACCTTGCAGGGAGAGAATATTAAAAATGGCAACCGTAGGGGCGCCTGGGGGCTCCGATGGCTAAGCGTCCGACTCTTGGTTTTGGCTCAGGTTAGGGTCTCACAGTTCATGAGCCCGAATCAGGCTCTGCGCTGACAGTGTGGAGCCTGCCTGGGATTCCCTCTCTCTCTCTGCCTCTCCCCCATCCCCAAAATACTTAAAATAAATAAATAAAAATTTAAAAATAGATAGATAGATAAATGGCAGCCGTGACTCCTTCTGTCATATGCCAGACAGTGAGCTGCCTCTGTCACCGAGCCGCACGGCAGAACCATTGGAAGTTTCCAATGACACGGTTCTGCAGGTCTTTGAGGCTGGAAGGAATGGCCCTTCCCCAAGCTCTCCCCCCATCCGCCGGTAGGTGGCGCAGTGAGGAGCCGGGACGGAGCCCACAGGTGCCGGTTTCCAAAGCCGGCAGCGGGCAGGCGAGGACGGTGGTGGAGACGACCCTCCGCCCCCCACGCACTCACCAGTGGCCTTCCACAGGTCTAGGCCTTCCAGGGCCGGCTTCTCCTTCCCTCTGCTGCTGCGGTCCCTGCTCTGAGGAAGGTGGAGCTCTGGGGAGGCGGGGAGGGGAGGGCAGGGGAGCACAGGGCCCGGGTCTGTGAGGTGGCAACGGTAACTCGGGGAACCCAGCAATCCTGTTACACTATTCCCTTGGTGGGGCACTGTCACCAAATCCGGGGGACAGAGTCCCTACGGGCAGGTGAGGAGGCTGTCCAGAGTCACCGCACCGCTAAGTGGCAGAACTGGGTTCTGAACCCACCCCTGTCTGGATCCAAACCTCGAGTCCTTCCCGCTCTGCCACACGGTGCCGGGAGCCCGGGTTTCCCTGGACCACCGAGTGGCCCCTGCTTTGACCTTGAGCATCACCGAGAAGCAGCGGCCGGAGCTGTCGCTGAGCCCGCACGTGAGAGCACAGGGCGGAGGCGGGGGGGGGGGGGGGGGG
>PJEM01009089.1:0-68973 GCA_004023845.1 Helogale parvula
AAAATGACACTGTTACTTCTCTTTGCTTTTTAATACTGTGAGGCTGAGCAAACACGGAGATGCTTTAAGTTTTTAGATTAGCAAGTTTCCTTGAGGGTGATGTTCTTCAAAATGAAAAAGAAATCTATATTTGTTAAATTAAACCAACCAGATGGTGACACCGCTCAATATTTCTCTTGGTGTAGCTGTGTGCGGAGGTTTGGAGAATGAGGGTTAGGCAATTTAAGGAGGATATTCCAACTTGCAACAGAATGAAAGTACTTTACATATGTGGGCTTGGTTATCAGACTTGACATTTGCTTTTCAGAGTATTTCTTAAAGCAGCTTTCTTTCATAAAAGGCTAACTGACTAACACCCCAAAAAGACGGCAGTATAATCAGATCCCAGCATATGACACTGTAGCTAGGACTCTGTTTTGCTGGTGGATAGGAGAATGAGGCAGGGAGCGAAGCCGCATTTTTCTGCATTCGTCAATAGGATAAAATAGTGGTGCAGCATTTTAAAGGAGAGGCCAAAAATTGCTAGGATATAAATTAGAATGAGAACAATGGAAGAGCCCATATTCTGCATCGGTAGCATCCTGAAAATATGCTCTGATTGCTAAAATATTTGAGACTAGAATAATTTAAAAATTATATCTACTAATGATAACTGTTTTCCTTTAAAAATATTCCATTTCCCATTTATTACATGTAATTTAGTGTTGCAAACGAAGGTGTGGGGGTCAAATCCTCAGAAGAAGCCAGAGGACTCACCACACTGAACGTGATGAGACAGAAGTTGCAAGACAGAAAGGAGCTCTGCAGGGAGGGCGGAGGGCAGGGCTGGTGGAGAAGCGTCTGCACAGAGAGCATCGTCCATTAAGCTCAGCCTGAACAAGAGCACAGTGAGCGGGAGTGGGGCCTTCCTCCTGACAGGAAGCCCCGGGAAGCGCTAATAACTGAGTGGGACCCCACTTCTTAGTCTCCACTAGCACAGTTCTGGCAAATCAGACATCCCAGCTGGAGTTGGAGAGCTGCTGGCTTAGGGTTCTCCTTCCGAACTCAACCCTTCCCTTTCTCGGCCTTCACATCTGCCTGTGAATCGTGCACTTGGCTTACTGAGTGCACGAGGGCCAGCCCCGTGCAAACTACTATGTCTCCTCTCTGCAAGGAAAGCATTATCAATGCCATTTAGCTGATGAGAAAATGGAGAGTCAAAGCGATGTAGCAACTTGCAAAACATGTGAGACAAACATAATGATGTCAAGTTTATGGAGAGAAAGCTGAGGCTTAAGGAAGCTGAACACTAGCCTATGGTGTCCATGGACCTGCTGCTCCAAGCTCCAGAGTGAATGTGCTGTGGGGACGCAGTGACTGCCCCCCTTCTCGCCCCCGTGCCCTCAGGTCTGCATTACCATATGGGAGATTCCCAGCCAAGAACTGAGCTTTGCAGCAAAACTAGAGCCGGGCCATTTATGCCCAGCTGTTCTGAGGGGTGACCTTTGCTTTGCTGCTGCCCCATGGTTCACAGGTGCCATTCCCTTGTCTCAGCTGAAGGCTCTCCCTGCCAGCCCCTGCTCCCTCCACCTTTATCTCCTGTAGGAACAATACATCTCTTGCACATCTAATCCCATCTTGAAATGTGCCTCCCAGAGGATGGAGGTCACACAGCCAGCAAGTGGCTGAGTGGGGACAGAAGCTGTCCCAAAACCAGGCCTTTTTGACCCTGGGAAATTCTGCTTCTGGACATAAATCATCACGGAATTTTGGTACCTTGTTATTTATGTCTCCAAACCACATGAAAATGGCAAACCTTGTTTTCCTATTTTCTTCCGACATAATTAATATCTGTTCACTCCCTCCTCCCCCGAAGCAAGGCAACTTGTTAGCACAAGAAGTCCAAAAGTGGTCTCTAAAAATGATCTATCTGGCACTGAGTCTAGTTAAAAGAATTATTTTTCTCTGACTATAGAATGCAGACAAGAAAGGTGATTTATCACAGAAATAAATAGCAGCTTTGAAAAGATACATGTCTTATTTTTAGAACACCGTCAATCCTGTACCAGAGCCCGGGCGATTGTTTCAGATCCAGAGCAGCCCTGTCACATGTGCGTTCCAGCTGCGGGGAGGGCGCACACTCGGGCAGTCACGCTCCCTGTCCTGTGCGGGCCAGCACCTTCTTTCACTGAAGTGGTGGTGCCGCCTCATTAGGGGCAGGTGCGTGGTGTCACACCTGCCAGCCTGCTCTAGGGCAGAATTGCAGAGTCAGGTTCTGAGCTGGCGTGGGGGCAGGAAAATGAACAAATACCTGGGTTTCTGCAACTCCTGGGGAATTGTGAAGAGCACGTGGCTGGTGGGACTGTCCCCAAACCTGAGGGCTCCGTGACTGGCCTGGGCCCGGGGAGGTGGCAGGCAAGTGTGGGCCTCTCGCCACATGTCCGTGCTCCTTGGGGAGGCTGCCGGCGTGTCCCGCAATGGCTGCAGGGGAGAGAAGCAAAAAGCAAGGACAGCAGCTAATCATCAGGGGAAAGAGTAGAGAATACTTATCTCGCTAAGTGCCTTGAGCAGTCTTTACTTTGATCCTAGGAGATTAACTCAATAGAGATGAATTCATCCTTCGGGAGGATGCATGTTCTTCCCATCCAATACAAGTCTGGTCTCTTTCCTGACAGCTGCCGCACCTGGGACCAGCAGGTATCCAGAGCCCCTCCCCGCAATGGAGCTGTGGATCATACTGTCCCTTGAGAGAGCCACCATTTGGCCAGCAGCATGAGGCCTGCACAGCCAGCCAGTGGGACACGGAGCCACTGACCCACACCCTCTCCTTGGAGCCATTCACTTGGGTTTGTGCAGCAGGGCAGTGAAAGAAACAGAGAGCGAGAACCAGAAGGTGTGGGGTGGGGAGGGGGGCATGGTCCGTCTCCACTTTAATCAGAATTGACCCAAGCACAGAAGTGCTTCCTGGGCTAGATGACACGGGGAGCTTTTGAACGGAATTAAGTTTTAATGCCCCAAACAACATATCAAGTAGGGATAGAAAAATTGTTAGAGACGGAGACTTCCCAGCTGTTCCCCCTTTTTCTCGGCTCTGCAGAGCCCAGATTTTGATCACGTGTCCACGACTCCCACAAGACCCAGTGCTCTGTTGGGTTCTCTATTTGTCAAGGTGAAGGGCAGGGATTCGCTGTGCCAGAGACTGGTTGAGGAATGAACATGTGACCTCCTTCTTGGACAATGAACCTTGAGGGGAAACGGGATGGGGCCTCCGAGAAATATGTCTTTGCTAATAAAGATCAGCCGACCCATGGGTCTGGGGCTGGGCGTTATCCCATGAGGGTATGAAGCCCTGAACCACGCAGGATGGGGCCGAGGTGAGCTGAGATGAGCCAGGCCTCAAACACTACCTGTCCCCGAACTGTCCATTATGTGACCCTGTAGATCTTCTTATTGTTAAACTATTTTACTTTGGAACTAATGACTAAAGGCTTCCAAACAAATTTAAATTCCTTCAGGAGCAGGTTATCCTCCTGGGCCTGATTTCTGGACAGGGTGTTCAGAATAGAAACCCCATACCGCTTATTTAAAACGCTTTGTGTCTACACGTTGCTGAGTGGAGATGGGCATTCATACTCACCAGAGAGTTAAATGAATTACTTAAAACTATATCGCATCCAGCCCAACCTGGCTCCGAGTGGAGCTTCCTTATTGGGGCCTCGCTCCTCCCTCCCTGAGTCTTCTCTGGGTGTCAGTAGCAGTAACATCAAGATGAACAGTTTTCATAAATACCTTTTGTCACCAACTCTTCCTTCTCATAATGGCACTAACCTCCTTCAAGGCCCTACATTTTGGCCATCATGGATGCCCAACTCCCTTGCCTCTTCCTTGAGTTCAGTTTCCATCTGAAGTCCTACTGATGAAGTCCTATTTCATCTCTGTGACACAATTGCCACTCCCAGTCCCTCTGCCCTGAAAGCCAGACTCCTGACTCTCTTGCCTGGACTGTCAGGAGTTTGCCAATTTGGCTTCTTGTCTCTAGAACTTTCCCTCATCAAACGGTCCCATAAGCTGCTTCCTGTTAATCTTTACACATGGTTTAAAGCAATCCTTTCTCTTTTTTTTTTAACTTTTTTTTTAATAGTTTATTTATTTTCGAGACAAAGAGAGACAGAGAGAGCATGAGTGGGGGAGAGGCAGAGAGAGAGGGAGACACAGAATCCGAAACAGGCTCCAGGCTCTGAGCTGTCAGCACAGAACCTGATGCGGGGCTCCAACCCACGAACCGTCAGATCATGACCTGAGCTGAAGTCAGATGCTTAACCAACTGAGCCATCCAGGTGCCCCTAAAGCAATCCTTTCATAGGCCTTATGTTAACTATGGAAAAATGTCAAAATTACAGCAGGCCATCCTTTCCCTGATGGGGCTTAAACGGGGAATTCTGAGCCTACCTCTGTCACTCTCCTTCCTCCACCCAATTTCCCCTGTTCACCGAGCTTTCCAAGCCTATTGAAGCCACAGGATGTGGTCTGAGGAGAACATTCTTTGAGATCTATAGCTCTAAGTTTGAATTCTGAGTCTACTGTTTACTAACTGGGTGCTCTTGGGCAAGTTGCTGTTATTTTTTTTAAGACCTCTCTGTGGGGCGCCTGTGTAGCTCAGTCAGTTAAGAGTCCACCTCCAGCTCAGGTCATGATCTCACAGCTTGTGGGTTTGAGCCCTGTGTCAGGCTCTGTGCTGACAGCTCAGAGCTTGGGGACCACTTCAGATTCTGTGTCTCCCTCTCTCTCTGCCCTTTCCCGGCTTGCACTCTGTCTCTCGCTCAATGATAATCTTAAAAAAATATATTTTTTAAACTTCTCTGAGATTCCGTTTCCTGACCTGTAGAGCTGGCATTTTATTCTGCCCTCAGAGGGGTGTGGTGGGAACTGAAAGAGACAGTACGCAGACTGGTGAAGATCAGAGAGATGTACGGGACGTGTTAACCCACATCCTGCCTCCCGGCTTCGGGCTTCTGCTCGTGCAGAGTGACATCCACTGGTCTAAATCCAACCCATGCCCAGACCCAGTTTGTGTGTCATCTCCTGCAGAAGAAGGCCCCTGCTCTCTGGGGCAGGAAAATTCCTGTCTGCTGCATGTTTTTTGTTTTCACTGAGGTTATTAGTGTGTATCCTAATAGCCGATATTTATCCCGTGCTTACCACGTGCCAGGCCCTTTGCTACATGTTGTATGTTTAGTACCTCATTTAACCCTCACAAAGATCTTACTTTATATATCTGCATTTATGTTGCAGGAAAGAGACCCACTGAGAGGTTAAATAATCATTCACGGCCAGACACCTAGTAAGTGGTAAAGCCTGATGCAAACCCAGTAAGTGTGACCCCAAAGACTAGTACTTTACCACAAAACTTTGTTGCTTTCTTTCTATTATTGAGCTTCTGGAGGCAGAAGTAATGTCTTATGCCATCTAATCTGGGGGCTTGCACAGAACAGGGGCACAATTAAATACAGTGTATTCACTGGCAGCTTCCGCATCAGTGGACCCAGCCCCTGCCCCGATCCTGTGAGGCCCACGCAGAGACACCCGTCAGCTTTCTCTCTGTAGATGTCCTCCGGGCACCTGTCGCTCAATATACAATATACTCCACTCAGTCTCTTTTCCTCCAAATACTTGTCCTTCTTCAATATCCACGAATGGTACCTCCATCCACCCAATACCCCGGCCTAGATGCCTCCGAATTATATTAACTCCTGCCTCTCCCTTGCCATTCACATTCAATTATCATCTCCGTCCTGTACATTCTGACTTCTAAATAGCTTTGAAGCCTTTTCCTTCTCTCCATCTCTACCATCACTGTGTTAATTTAGTCTTTCAGTAACTCTCAGCCTTGTAATGAAAAGAAATGAATATATGATTTCATTCCTGATAGAGCAGTCCTAAAGACGTGCTTCTCATATCAGCAAAAAGACTAGCCTCTATAAAGTGTATTTCTTCATCGTAGCATAAAACATTTCTTATTATGGACTATCTATTCGACTTCTCCCAATCACTGTGCAAAAGAAATACTGCAGACAAGTAGCATGGGGCTTGATGGTGAGAAAAGTGTGTTGAACAGAAGCACATTGCTCTTAAAAGGGTTCAGGCTGTGGGATCAGGCTGTCTGGTTTTGAATTCCACCTGCACCTTCTACCTGTGGGAGCTTGGGAAAATTGCTTACCTTTCTAAAGTACAGCATCTTTTTCTGTAAGATGTGGCTACTAATATACTTGCTTGGTACCATTACCGTAGTATGGTAATATAACAATGTAGTAATAATACTTCCTCACAAGGTTACTGTGGGAAGCGGCAAAGATTCAGCTGCTTGGCCATTTGCTAGCCAGATATGTCACTCCCTGAGGGAGTTGCAAAAATAGGCAGGGGAGCGCCACTCCCTGTCAGAGGAGAAGCCAGAAGAACAAAGATCAATTGCCTACAGGCAGGGTGGTATTGGCCCTTCAGTGCTGTGCTAAAAACTTTAGTTTATTTCCTTCTTTACCCTAGCTTTAATCCCTTAACCCTGTTTCCTAGCAACCGACCTAGGTCAGCTGCCTTGTTCTCCCGCCTAAAAACCTATATAAGATACAGTGTTTTCTGAATAAAAAGAGAAGAGGCTTGATCAGAAACCATGTGCTGTCTCCACTCTCTGCATCTCCCTCCTGCCCTTTCTCTCCCTCCCTCAGGATCAAAAACCAGCAAGGATTTACTGCCCTGCTGGCCGGGGCGGGATACGACAGGTTACTTGCAGATGTAGTAAGAAAAGCCACTTAAAGAGCTTAGCACAATGCCTGGTGCAAAGGAGGTGCTCAGTGTTACCCATTAATCGTATTAACTGTAACCTCAGACACGGGGAGGCCATAGTATTGACCTTGACCACAGCAAGGAATTCTTTAAGTCCTAACGCTGTTTCCAATTCATTACAATGCTTCTGCTCCTCTAAACAAGAGACTTTACTTCGTTTCAGCCTCTCTTAGTGCTGCACAGTAGAATCACCTAGAAGCTTTACAAACTCCTGCCACTCTGACTTATTTCAATAGCATCTGACGTAATTAGGGGGGATGCAATGCAAGCACTGGGATTTTAAAAGCTCCCCACATGTTTCCAGTGTGCAGTCAAGGTCAAACCACACTGGTCTCGGCAAGGCCCGGTGCATGTGTATATGTTGTCTTAAGAGCCGGGATGGAAGGTTGCCTGTGGGAAGGGGAAGGGGCATGACCCCTGTATTCTAGAGAAAATCACTGTTCCTGTCACTGTTCCTGTTGGATACACAACAGGAACATCAAAAGAGCAAGACATCGTTATAAAACTTGAGAAACCTGGGATTCATTTTGTTCTGTCTACAAAAAATTGCCAAATTTTCATCAAGATACAAAATAAAAGCTAATTCGGAAACTTTCCCACATTTTAGCATAATCCAATTGTTGAGGACCCACCAATCCCACTTCCTGGAGACACTGACCCCCAGGGGATCAGGCGATCTGCACCCCTCCCAGCCCCTCCCCCAACATCTCACGTGGGGTAGGATTCTCTCATGAGAACCCTCTGGGGGAAGCAAAAGCCAGTGTAGGATACACTTACCTGGTTGATATTGAAAGCGTGGGCTTTGTTAATCCTTGCAGAACCTCTAAGCAACATGAGGAAAGGTGGTTTGTTTAAGCTGCAGCCTCCCAGGGACACACCTCTCTTGGTAGATTTGCTGGCCAAGTCCAGGACTGCAGAAGTCTCTGGTAGCCTGGAATGAGGGCAGAAAAGAAAACCACTGCCAAACTCTGACATCGCAAGGAAGACGCACTGGCACGGAGAGCCTGCTTTAAGAGTACACGTGCTTACTGTCACGGTTTCTAGGGAAAACTTTCCTCTCTACCTGTACATTGTCTCTAGAGGAGGTACCGGCTCCGAGGAGAAGAATGTGATGGGCTGTTACCCACATCTGCATTCCCTAAAATACCCAGCACGGTGTCTTGGCAGCAGAAAGGCCTGAGCGGTTGTATTCACTTGGATGGTTAGGGCTGGGGCAAAGCCAGAAGACTACAGCTCTATCTTTGGAACAGGTATCTAGAAATATGAAAATGAAATATGCAGAGAGGAGAAAAGTAGGTGTCGATGATCTAGAGTGATGGTGGACATCAGGAGATCATAGAAGTGAGTTTGCGGAAGGGTTTTCCTCTTGCTGCACTTGTGTAGGGGGGTCTCACGTAAATCTGCTTTATCTCATGATCGGTATCAGAGCCTTGATGGACCAATAGGATCCCCTAAGCTCCCAATAGGTTGCTTGCGTTTCCTGACCAGTCCTGGGCTCCCCTCCTGCCCTGGGGAGGGTTTTGCCTTTTATCTAAAAGTAATCATTTTGGGGGTCCCAGGTGGCTCAGTTTGTTGAGCATCTGACCCTTGACTTTGGCTCAGATCATGATCTCATGCTTTGTGAGTTCAAGCCCTGCATCAGCACAGAGCCTGATGGCACAAAGTCTGCTTGGGATTCTCTCTCTCCCCTTCTCTCTCTGCCCCTCCCCTGCTTGTGCTCTCTCTCTCTCTCCCCTCTCAAAATAAATAAACATAAAATAAAATAAAGTAAGATAAAATAAAATAATATAAAATAAATAAAATAATAAAATAAGGGGATATTTTGAGTCAAAAGAAAAAAACATCTAGACATTTGCATGCAAGCAGCAGATTCCTCTCTCTATGGAAAGTCATATTTGAGTTTGACAGTGTGGTGATTTGGTTTCCCAGAAGTCCATGGACCCATGCAAATCAGGACACATCCGATTAAATCACATGTGCAGTCTTGATTAAAAGGAAGTGAAATCTCAGTTTGAAAACTTCTCAGGGCCATCATCTGAAAATTAATTTTTGTTAGACCTTTTTCAAGGTTATGTGCCAAAGCTGCTCCCACAAAGGGAGGCGGGGAGGTGTTTGTTGGAGATGGTTTGTTTTAATGTGTGTATCTTGTCTAAGACGGCATGGGTGAGTCTGTGGGATGAGAGCCTGGTGCAGCAGGTGGTGACACATCCAGTCGTGCTACCAGAGCAAGGAGACGGCTCTCACACCCACAGCCGCACACACAGGAAAGGGCACGCACCTCTGGATAAAAACGTTGCTGATACAACCCTCAAAGTGACTCCCGCCCACATGCAGGGTTTGCCGGGATCTGTCAAGTAGTGTAGCTTTTGGTTATTTTTCAGAGGCTGGTCATCAATGAGAAGACGGAGTCTGGACGACGAAGAAGACAGAACAAGAGTGAGAACTGCAGGGAAGAAACATTTCTCATCATGCGCCTGACTTCTCGCCTTCAGTTCAGCTTCAGTATCTTTAACCCAGTAACGCATTAAACCAGATTTGCTTCTAAAGAGCATTTACATTTTCCCCCACGTATTTCTTTTGCACAGATTTTTGTTAAAGTATTCTATACGAATGGGAAGTTCATATATCTTGTGTACAACTCAGTGAATTATTTGCAAGGTGGAAATACCAATGATACCAGTGCCCCGATGAAGCAGAACAGACCAGCACCTAGCATCCCTGCCTTGTGCTCACTTCTCCCCGTTCATGACCACTATTCTGAATTCTGAGAAAAGAAATGAATTTTGCCTGCTTTTGAATTTTATAGAAATGAAATCATAGGAGATGAATTCTCTTATGAGTGACCTCTTTCACTCAGCAGCACACTGGGGAGCCCATCCAAGTCAGCCTACACAGTCGTAGGTCTTTTTGCTCATTTTGCTTCATTCCTCCATTTTGAATGTATCACAACTTGTATATCCATCCAACGGCTGAATAATTGATTTTTTTTAAATGAGGAAATTGATCCAGAACCAGGAAGAAGGCAAATCTTACTGGTAAAACAGTATCAACATCAAGAATACATACTTCACAAAAAATATTCTAGAACATTCTATTAAACTAAATAAAGTCTTAAGGGTCTGGCAGAAAGGCCATACCACTCACCCAGAGTTGTCACTCATTACAGATATATAATGCAGCAAACCATCCGTGTATGTCTGGGGAGATTTAAAATGGGGCTGCTTCTGTCTCTGGTGTTCAGTTCAACGTGACCATCTTCCAGGGTGACCTGCAGGTTATTTGTCTGAAATCATCACAGAATGTGCCCATCAATGTCATTAGTTTCCGTTTCAAGATTACGAGTGTGTCCATGCTGAATTTACGATCAAAACCATGTATAAAGCAGCCAGGTGGGTTTGCCCCAAATGTTTTAACTTTGCTCTGATAATTTAGACTATGCATTTATGAATATAAAATGCATTTGCAAGTTATTTAAACACTGACAGATCTGTCAAAAGCATTTTATGGACCTACATTCATAAATCGATTTAACTTCTCCATCGATTACACAAAACAGTTAAGCCATCTCTAAATTTTTCTACTTCTACTTCCAATTTGCTGAAGTTGTTTTCATCAGGATCAAGTCTTCGTCATTATGAATTTTTTATTTTTTGGTCATGATTTCTATTAGGTTCCATTTTTGGATGTCAAACTCTGCAGATCTAAATTTTGGTAGGATGATTAGATTCTTTCTGTCAGTTCTTAATTAAAAAAATAGCTATAGTGTTTGTAGTTGTCATTTTAGTTTTGTTGTTCTTTTTTTTCTACCAAGTACAGGTTTTTTTTTTTTTAATTTTCAGTAAGATGTGATCATTAAGTGAGTTTTTAGGCTAAAACAATTTTTACAGCATGTGGTTGTAGCCATTGTCATTTTTATATCTTGATTTTTTTAGTACTATTCATTATGAATAGGATAAAAGAATACCAATTTATATGTATTTCTTAACTAACCCATTATGAAGTTGAGGGCCATGTTCCTAGGATATTTCTAGGATTTCTAGGTCTAGGATTGATCTCCTCTTCTGCTAAGTCAACTCTTACGCTGGCTTTCGACTGTTTTGATATCCCCACCCTCAGCAAAGGAAACAAATGTTGGGTGTCAAAAGAGCTAGATCAAAGCACCCTACTTTGATAGAAAGGGCATTCTTGCAGTCAAAATGCTGGTATGTGCTTCTTAGGGGGTAGTTTTAAAAAAAAGATCTCTAAAGGCTGATTGAGCAAATATTATTGAGAGAGAGGAGGCCTTCTAATATGACACAGCCGCAGAGTCAGTCAGCTACTGTTCTTCCTTTCAACAAATACTGATGCCTGTTGTGTTGTGTTGGCAACCCTGAAGAAACACATCCAAGAATGTCAGTATTCTACTTCCATCTCTTTTAAAATTCCCCTCATTCCACAAGGGGGTTTCTAAATTCTAGTTGACTTCTACACCTATGGAACCACATGAATGAAATCCTATTAATCTACAGAGGGCACTTGGTTGCTGAAGAGGATTCTGTCTTGCTGAAAGGACCTTATTTTCTCTCATTCCCCAGATGTAAATATTGTCTAGCTAGCTGATGCTGCAAACAAGGAATCTGAAGAACAATCTTTTGTAGAATCAAAAAAGAATAGCGGGGATATATTCTAATTTTTTCTTAGCTCTAAAACTTTAAGCTACATTATTCCTTATAACAGTTATAATTCACATTAACTCCTAAAATAAACCCAAGAAGAATGAAAATGGGTCCATGAATATATATAAATTCAATTCTGTAAACTATAATGTACTTCCTCAGCCTTATTTCTTTTAGGACTTGCCTCAGGAAGAGGAATAACCTTCATGGTTGAAATATACAGTGTCCTTCACTCTATGATGATGGATAAAATGCCTACTTAATTTACTTTCAAAATCTCTGTATTGTTTTTGACATCAAACTTTGAGTCAGGATTAAATCTTATTTGGTATACATGCAATATTTCATACCTGTCTGGTGACTTAATAATAGGCCACTGGGTTGAAAGCTCTGAAATCCAAAGGAGGCCTGAAAGTAGTTGGGGAAAGGGAAGTCCAAATTTGTGAAACTCAATTGTCCGTCCCTGGAGAATGAGGCAGATTGCACAAGCTGAAAGGCAAACACAGAATAAATTATTGGCATTGGAATCATTTCATGGCTGAAATCTAGTATCTTATCCTCTGTCACTTAACCTGAGCTGATTAATATATTGTGGTTCACATTGCCTTGGGAAGAAACAAAGTTTGCTTTTCTGCATGATAATTTACCAATCATGTGCGATTTGGTGCGTATAGTTGGTAGTCCTCTTTTCCCTACAAATTTAACTTGCAAACCTGAAGGATGCTGTATCTTGCAAATATGTGGGGAGTATAAATGAACCATTCATTGTAATACTGTGCGTTACTGGGAAGATTCGAAAGTTGATGTGTAAATGAATAACAAAGATGGGTTGGTTGGGGACCAGTCCTTCTCTATGAGGTTTTGACTACTCACCTTCCAGTCTTCTGAGCATTTTTCTGTTACTCCCACAGTGTCACTCAACCTAACAACACCAGTAGTTTTCTTCAGATTTTTCATGCAGCCTCAGAAAGCAGGTGTAGAAATGTTAAACCTGATTTGGGGCACAAAAAAGGAAGAGGTGAACCAGACCAGGCTTGTCTGAGAATTGGAGTTGAAACTCTCTACTTTGTCTGCTACTTCTCGTCCATAAACAGGTATGTATTTTATGGGTATCTGTTCTCATGGGATTTCTGTAACACTACTTATTTTGTGAAGCTGAGAAAACCTACTTCCTTTCAGTGTGATTCTGCATTCTCAGCTTTAAAAATAAACATAATAGTGTTGACAGAAGAATGGCCAGTGTCCTCAAAAAGTATAGAGACAGAAAATGCACAAGATGTAGAATCTCCCCTCCCTCCACTTTTCAAAGTCATGGTGGTACCTGGTGAATAGGAAGTATATTAACAAATTAATACACTATAAATATTATATATTAATAATGAAGTCATTTATTAGAGTCAAGAATGCTCTAGAAAACTTTGCTTTTTTTTCTGTCCACTTTGGAATTAGTCACCAGTAACTCAGTAGAAACAAACTGTTATATTTGTGTTCTAGCCAGGTTGGAACAATGGAAAGCACTGTGAGGATTAAACGAGTTCATGGGGACCGACTGGGTGGCTCAGTGAGTTAAGCATCCAACTTGGGTGTAGGTCATGACCTCTGGGTTCATGGATTTGAGCCCCATGTCAGGCTCTGTGCTGACAGCTCAGAGCCTGGAGCCGGCTTCGGATTCGGTGTCTCCCTCTCCCTCCCTCCCCCGCTTGTGCTCTAGCTCTCAAAAATAAACATACAAACAACAACAAAAAGTGAATGCACTGAAATTGCTCAACACCGGATGTGGTATACAGTTGTGAGAGTTCTGGAAGTGTTTTCTGCTGCACTGGAACGGAAGGCTCTGCACCCAAACTGCCTGGGTTCAAGCCTGGTCCCTGCCTTTTGAGCAGGTGACCTAATTATTCTGTTTGCTTATTTCTACGACAGGAAGATGTTCATCTCTTTCATCAGGCTGTCATGAATTTAAACGGGTTAATACATGTAACACATGCAAGTGGTGCCCCGTATAGAGCAAGGACTCCACGAGAGGTGTCGGGGTGAGTAAGTCTCCCCATATGACTACAGTCATAATGACAGGACTTTCTGCAGGAGCTCTGTCTATGTGGCTACCTTGGCATTCCACCCTCCTTTTGGGGGGGGGCATGTCCCCTTTGATTTGACTTTTGGATCTGTCTGGAGGTGACTTCACATAAAACATTAACATACCATTAACTGAGTAGAGTCCAGGCAAATATTTGTGTTTCTTAAGCAAATGATGTAACCAAGAAAAACCCAAAGCTCATTTCCTTACAAATCCCTAAAGCAGCTCACCTTTCTATCTGCATTCATTTTTATTCAAATCATTATAAATAGTTGAGCTACATGTAATATGCATACAATTAAATTTCATTAGAAGGAAAAGGAAGAAACGAATCCAGTTGGCATTGCAGCTTGAGCTTAATTATTTTATAGAGATGGTTTTTTTGCCTGGAGCGTGTCTATTTACACATATTTTAAAACCCATTCTCTGTGGGGTTTGCACATGGTTTAGACCCGTCACCAACCCCTGATGTCCTTCCTTCCATCAAGTAGAAGTCAAAGAAAGAAGGTAGCAGAAAAGCGAAGTGGGGAAGACAGGCAGCTAGCGGATATGGAGCACCTACTCTGTGAGAGGTGCTAGTATTCCAGCCCCACCAGAACCTTTCAAGGGAGCTGTTTTCTTCTCTAACATTGACTGAGCTCTTACCACCTGCCTGGCTGACTCTGACCCACTTTGAGTCCTCATCCCACCCGGAGACATAGGTAGATACTCTGACCATGTTCCAGAGGTAGCATGGGGAGGCATGTGGTGGTTAAACAACTTGTCCAAGGTCATGTGGCAGGAAAGTGGCCCTGAGCGCTGGGACCTGAGCAGTCAGTGTGTCACACAAATTAATGTGACTCACAGTCCTTGCTCTTTACATTTACACAGTTTGTGTACTTCTAGCACTTGGAAGAACGGTGACTCTTTCCTACAGAACAGTTATCTGCAGCATAAATGTTAAGATGGAAGGTTTATTTCCACAATTCTTTGAGGTGTTCTTGTTCCTCTGGCTCATCTGAAGGCCTAGAATGCCACGTTGAGTCCAGGATGCAAGGGCTGAGCACACTTGCAAGAAGAACGTGATCGTGTAGGGGTGCAGGCTGGGCTAGCACATTGGGGTATGTACGCGCACCGTGGGCCAATCCCTTCACAAACACCTAGCCCGTCCAAACCTGCGGTCGGCAGATTTCAGAGCAGTAAGAGCCAAATGTAATCGTCAATTCAGTGCTGGGTACTGAGTAAATGTCCAGTAGATCCTTGACTGATTTTTGCTTTAAGAGTTATTATTTTCAGGGGTCCTGGGTGGCTCAGTCAGTTAAGCAGCCGACCTCAGCTCAGGTCACGATCTCGCAGCTCTTGAGTTTGAGCCCTGCGTCAGGCTCTGTGCTGACAGCTCAGAGCCTGGAGCCTGCTTTGGATTCTCCCTCTGTCTCTGCCCTCTGTCTCTACTCTTCCCCTGCTCATGCTCTCTTTCTCTCTCTCTCTTTCTCAAAAATAAACATAAAAGAAAAGAATTACTATTTTCATTTTAATGGTTTATTATTACACTGACACAATGGGGTAGGTCTTTCCTCAGGAAAGATTTCCTGTTGCTTGAGAGCCTCTGACATTATCAGGGTGATTTTCTCTTCTCATGGGAAATGGGATTAACAGATTATGATTTCCGATTATAATCCTAAACAAGCCATTCCCAGATCTGGGTCCCCACCCCCCCAGAGGGATACATTACAGGGAGAGAGGAGAGAACAGGGCACTCACAAAATCTCTTGGTCAGGGCTGCTTCATTTAGAGATTTAACTGACTTCCTTCATTCCAAACTAGGTTTAAGTGCTGCTGTCTGTAAGGGTCTTCCCCTTATGTGGGAATCAGAACACCTCCCTCCTTTAGAAGAATTATTTGCTGCCCCACAGAGTTTGGCTGTGACTATTCAGTAGGACTCCTGTCTCCCCACCGCCCCCCAGTGACCCATGTCAGAGGGAGATTCCAGACTCTCTGGACCATCAGAGATGTCACCAGAGAGATAAAGCAGGGTCAGAAATAGCCAATATTGCTTAGCATTTTATTTGCAAGGGAGTAAAAGGCCACTGAACTCTTGACTGTCTTGTATCTCTTACATTTTCCATGTTCTTTTGATTTTTTTTTTTTTTGACAGAGAGAGACAGCATGAGAAAGTGAGTAGAAGAGGGACAGAAGGAGAGGGAGAGAGTGAATCTTACTTAGGCAGGCTGACTCAGGGCTCGATTCCACAATGCTGGGATCATGACCTAAGCTGGAATCAAGAGGTCGATACTTAACTGACTGAGCGACCCAGGTACCCCAGATGCTCTTACGATTTTAGTAAAAACTCAAAGTATAAGCTTGCCAAGAAAAAGAAGTAGTCCTTGTTTGGAAAATTCTAGGACAGATTACTAGAAAAATTCTGTATGTACATCTATCTGTATATTGGTAACTATATCTATATATGTATTTCTTTTTTTTTTATTCTGAGAGAGACAGAGTGAGAGCGGGGAGAGGCAGAGAGAGAGAGGAAGAATCTCTGCTGTCAGAGCAGAGAGCCTGACATGGGGCTTGAAAACACAACCATGAGATCATGACCTGAGCAGAAATTGAGTCAGACACTTCATCGACTGAGCCACCTAGGAGCCTCTTCATGTATGTATTTCATAAATGGATAGGGCTGATAAGGCAAAGAAAGGCAGAATGCTGACTTAACTCAAGGTCACACTGCTCTGTGGTGGCCAAGCCAAGCCAAGAATGACTTCTTTTGATGATCACCCACTACACTTTGCTCATAAACCCTGACTCATTGGCGCCCATGTTGCTATCTGTGGGTCTTTTGCGAGCCCTTCACAAATGCAAACCACTGACCAGTAGATTCCTTGTTGACTCCGAGAATTCCTCAGTGCTCGGGATGAGCCCGCCTGCCCTATCACCTTGACCAACTACTGTACTTGAGCTGCATCCACCATTTCTCCAGCCCAGACTTCTCTGTAGAGGTCCAGGCCTTTGTCCACCTGCTTTCTGGCATCTACATCTGCTCTCAGGTTCCGGGGACTCAGCCTGTCTCAGACTGAAGCCATTGACCTGCCTCCCTGCCAGTGCTGTCCATCTGCCCAAGGAAACCCAGATGTCACCCTTGAACACTTTTCTGCTTTTCTCTCCAAACCCAACCAATCATTCATTCACTGTCCTAATGATCCTAAGCACCCCCTCTCTCTGCCTTATCTGCACAGCCGTTTCCCTGCGGCTGCCCTCATCTCTCGCCTCTGTTAATATGCTCCTCTTCCCACTGTTCTACCTTTTCCCTCTCGAATCCAGTCTCTACCCTGCACCAGAGTGAGCTCCCGAGAAGCTGAAATTGATAATGTCCTTTCTCTGCTGGTGTCCCCCCAGTGACGGCTGTCTTACTGAGACTTTCAAGGTCCTCCGTGTTCTCGCCCCTGCTTCCCACACCAGCCCCATGTGGCATCCCCGGCCTGCTGGTACCAGTGTCCTCCAGTTCCTGGAAATTCATGCTTTCTCCAGCTCTTGGTGCTTTATATATGTTGGTTGCTCCTGTATTTCAGGTCCTAGCCGGAGCCCACCTTCTGGATGCCCCCAACCAGATTAAATTCCCTCCAGGGGACCCACAGGACCCGAGCTTCTGCTCTCATGGCACCCGCCACACTCTATGGTCTCCCATCTGCCATACTTGAAGTCCTGGCCTGTTCATCATTGCCTTGTCAGCACCAGCCACACCGCCTGATGTCACTAGACACTCAGTGAGTACTTGTGTAATGAATAAATGGAAACCTCAGGTGTGCACAGTGGTGCTGACTTCCTTAACCTATTTTATCACAATTAACCGAATAAAACCAAGATCACTGATCATGCATAACAACAATTCATGGCTGAATTGATATTTAATATTGATGATACTAAATATGAACAGGCCCTCTTTGGCTCTCAATTTTTTCATCTATAAAATTCAGAGGTTACATCCCATTCAAGGTCCTTTTTAGCTCAAAGAATCAAAGATATTCATTCCTGAACTCTACTAATTGCCAAGCTTTGTCACCTACATTTTCATCTTTGAGGGTAACCTTAAGAACTTTAAAATGAATATTAGCTTCTCTTTACTGTGGGTGGACAGATGCCCACATGTAGAAGGATTCTTGAAGAAAGACCACCTGTACACAACACCTCATAAACCACATCTAGTGCTCCTTTCACCTGATTCATACATTAGAAAAAGAGTTCTATCCTCAGATCTCATACAAGAATAATCATAATAAACACTGTTTCACGGGGGAGTGCTCTTAACTCAGTCCTGAGTCTGTACTAACCTTCTAGGGAATCTTTTCACACATTACCATCAACTATTTAATGTTAATTTACTTTTAAGAGATGGAGAGAGAAAGACAGAGGAGCAGGAGAGGGGCAGAGAGAGAGGGTGACGCAGGCTCCAGGCTGCGAGCTGTCAGCACAGAGCCCAATGCAGGGCTCAAACCCTTAAACTCCAAGATCATGACCCAAGCCGAAGTCAGATGCTTAACGAACTGACCCATCCAGGAGCCCCTATCGTCAGCTATTTAAAAGCCTTTTGGGAGGATACAAATAAGTTTAAATAAAAGTTATTTTTAACCCATTCTTGAAGTGGTGGGGTTTTTCTCCTCACTCAGGTTAAGCTTCACTTTCTTTCAAATTAGCTTAATTCATTCATGTCTTCATTATCCAAAAAGTAGTGATGCACCAATTCAGAAATTGATAACACAGAAGGTCAGGTAATACAGACATGCCTTACATTCTAGAGATACTTCCGGAAGGCAGCAGCCCCAGCCTTCAGCACCCAGTGCTGTGTGCCAGGCCGTCGAATGGCCTGCGCTCTCCTCTGCTACCTGTAAGGGCCCCAGCCTCCATTCTTATCGGCAGCACCAGCAACACTAACCATATTCCCTATGGTTTCTCTCTTCCTAAGAATGACACTCAGTGTGCGTGTCCGGGGGCGGGGGGGGGGGACCCACGCTACCCTCACTCTCCTTTCAGTGGCCAGTCCCATTATCCAGTGTTTGCAGTCAGCCTGACTCTGCTGGCTAACACTGTTAATACTAAGAAGTTAAACTTTTGTCTTTGTTGCTGGAATTCAAAGAGGTGATCTGCTTCTTTGTTTTTTGTTTTGTTTTACATCATCTTACCCTTCTCTGATTGAAACTGGAATTCCTCCCAGATAACATGTGCTGAAATAGAATATTTCCCCTTTGATTCTAATTTTTTGAGAGTTCACATTTATCCACATGAGTTTTTGGGCTTTCCTGATTTTGATCTGTATCTAAAATAAATGAGAGACGAGCCAGCAAGCAATGGGAAATTAAAGCAATCCTATTCATGGTTCAGGGCTATTATGTTTTTGTTTCCTTCAGATTCATTATATACATGGTAGGAAGACTCTGAACCATATATATACACGTGTATATATATATATGTGCGTGTGTGTGTGTGTATGCATACATATATTTCATGCCCAAATATCCAGATTGAAAGATGTGTCCCTCATCCTTTAAGTTGGTAAATTAGTCTGGTAATAGTAAAATGTCCTGGCGCTGACTTAATTCTAAAGGACTGAGGACATTTAACAATTCACATGAACACACTCAAAGGATGTACCAAATGGTCTTTTCCGTTGTTGACAGTGTGGGTAACTCCTTTTTCTTTTGGTGGCTCTGAATTCAGTTTGTACCACACCAGGAGATTTCCATCTTCTATATTTAGAGATATGAAGTGATCCTAGAGCACAGAAATAATGTAGATTACCAGAAGATTCTGCCGAAGACTACCTAGAGGGCTGGAATTCAGGTTACTCTCAAGTTACAAACTGCTCTTGGCCTCAGCCGCCTCTTGATTTACCAGGGACACTAGTGCTGTAATATCCCATTGCTGGGATGGGTATGATGGTTAAATACTGTAAGTGGTGTTCAACATCATGCACAGTGGCTAGCACACAGGAAAAACAATAAATGCAGCTATTATCATAATTTTGTTTCACACGCGTGAATGGAAAGTGAAAAGACACAGATCATGAATGTCATTTGCAAAGATGGCTGCTATCTTTTGGAGAGAAGTAGGACCCCAGATGTTTGCCACCATCTGCTTGCTGACTTATTGCTATGTATCCACTTCATTTGCTGGCTCAACCCCCTCCAGCGCCCCCTCCTTCCATTTGAGTATGGAGGGATCCCCGAGGGCCCTCAGAGGACCTCTTCTTTCCTCCCACCTTCTCTCTGCCTCAAAGTCAGAGTCATAGCCCCAATGCGGGTGTGTGCCCATGAAGCCCAGATGCTTCTCTCCAGCCTAGACTTGTCTTTCCGGGGCCAGATCTGCACATCTGGATACCTTACTGTTGTTACTACATGAGTGACTCATAGACTCAAATTGTGAATATCTCAAACAGAGCTTGGGATCTACATGCCTCTCCCCTGCCTCCCAGTGGCCAAACCTGACTCTCCGCCCTTCCCTCCACTCTCTCCCCTCCTTTCACTCTCTCACCAGGAATCCCCTTGCTGAGCCAGGCACAAATCTACTAGGAGTCACTCTTAGTCCTCTTTTTCTTCCAATCAAATCTTGTCGGTTCCACCATTTCTTAACTCTGTCTCTATTTCATACCACCCAGTCTCATCCACACTTCTCTCTCTTTTTTTAAAAATTTTTTAACATTTTTAAGCTTATTTATTTTAGGAGAGGGTAAGAGTGAGTGGAGGAGGGACAGAGAGAAGGGCAAAGAAAGAGAATCTCAAGTAGGCTCTGCACTGTCAGCGTAGAGCCTGATGTGGGTCTTGAACTCACAAACAATAAGATCATGACCTGAGCCGAAGCCAGACACTTAACCAACTGAGCCTCCCACGTGTCCCTCACCCACACTTCTTTAGCCGCCCTACACAGCAATAATGCATTGTCCTCCTCACATTGGCCCTGTCCCTTTTTTCTTAAGTTTATTTCTTTATTTTGAGAGAGAGTAAGAGTACACAGGTGAGGGGCAGAGAGAGAGGGAGAGAGAGAGAGAATCTCAAGCAATCTCCACACTTAGCGCAGGGCAAAACACTGAGCTCAAATCCACAAACAGTGACCATGACCTGAGTTGAAGTCAACAGTCAGATGCTCAACCAACTGAGCCACCCAGGCGCCCCCACTGTCCCATCTTGCCACTCGCTACTCTGCAGCCAGAGAACTCTGTGGAAAATGGCAGGGCCGGCCTGTTTCATTATCCTCCTTTGCTCCCAGGACAGAGCCCTGGCTCCCCAGCACATGTTGTGAGGCTCTGATCACCCCTTCAACTTTGTTTCTCCATGTTCCCTCCCAGTGCTGCAGCCACAAGGGCCACTGTTCTGTCCCTGAGCGTCCCTTGCCCTTCCCACTTCCGGGTCTGCTTTGTGCTTCATTCTCTGCAGGGATCACCCTTGTGCTCTGTCCTCTTCAAATGCTGTCTTCTACTTTCCCCTGGGTCTCAGATTACCTTTGCTCAAGAAAGTCTTATACCTCTTCATTCACCCCACACTTTTCCTCTATACCACTCATGGCCATTGTGATGAATTAATGAACCAGTTAATGAGTATGGCTTTGTTAAATATGGGTCCTCCCCTCTAGAAGATAAGGTCCTTGAGGGCAGCAACTGTGTCTGTGGTGGCTAAAACTGCATCCCCATCACTGCATAAGCCACATCCTTGAAACAGACCTTTCCTTAGAAAGGTATGCCGAGGGAGCCTCTATGGCTCGGCAGGTTAAGTGACTCTTGATTTTGGCTCAGGTCATGATCTTGTGATTCTTGGGTTTGAGCCCTGCTGTTAGCCCGAAGCCTGCTTGGGATTCTCTCTTCTCCTCTCTCTCTCTGCCCCTCCTCTCTCTCTCTTTCTCTCTCAAAAATAAGTAAATAAACTTGAAACAATTACACATTAGGGAATTTCTAATATAGGGCTTGCAAGTTTATTCCTCTGCAATTCCCTAATGACAAGAGGGCCTCTTTCTGAAGTCTACCAACAGTCATTTCTTAAAAGGAACATCGGTTCTTATCTGAATCCTAAACCTTGTGCTTGGGAGCCAGTCAGGTTTCATCACACTCAAAAACAACAGAGTTACATCGACTTACTGAGTAATGAGCAGAGCAGTGCTCAAAATCATGTTCTCTTTTCTGGAAGAGCATTCCATTTATTTTCTTCTAATATGATAGTATTTCTGGTTGTCAGTCTCCAAGAACTTCAAAGTGTAGCACAAAGAAGACCTTGTTTTAGAAAACAACCACCTGGAGATGCTGGGTGACTCCTCAGCTCCTTGCATTCTATCTATAGGCAGCTCAGGACCTTCCCAAATGCTCCGAGCTGGTTCAGCCTTGGAATCTCCCAGAGGGTCAAGACTAGCCCCAGAGAGGAGGGTTGAATCAGGTCTGTGTCCCCACCCTGCAGGTGGAAGAGACTGGTCAAACCCCAAACTCCTTATCAATCCCACTTTCTCAGACAGAGACCCCATGGGCAGATCCACAGAGCAACCACAGAAGGCAGGAGCGGTCAAGTCCAGGCCCATCCCCCAGCAGATGGCGCTGACCATCACTTAGAGAGTCCCTTTGGATTTCTCCAAACTAGACTTAAGAATGGCCTCCAGAAACCTCAGCTGCTTGGAAACAGAGAAGCTTCCAAGTCTTGGGAATCCAGGGATCAGGTGACAGAGACATACTTCCACAGTCTGGTGAGAGTCAGACTAAGACGCAAACAGCAGGAAGTCAAACAGTTTGGCTCCCAGAGGCCCTGGGAGGTCATCACATGATTTCAGGCAGAATAAGTAGATTATGAGGCAAACAGCAGTTTTCAAAGAATAAAAGTGTCAATGGCATGTTCTCCAATTCCCAATTACTTGCTTCATGAAAACATACACTCCCATAGCCAAAAAAACCCCAGCATTGGGCCTACAGAAAAGATGCAGGTAACATTTGCACAATTTTTCAGATCTAGTTAGTTGTGTATGAACACCCAGTTACCCCGAAGTTGCTGAACCGAATGGACATATGTGGTAGTGTTTGGAGGTTTATCACAGAATACCTGGTTTTCTGCAAAGAACAGCAAACCTCTATCCACGGTGGTTTGAATCGTTTGTCCAAAGGTCGGGAAGGGAGCATTTGGTTGAGTTGGAACTCGAGCATAGCCCGTACCTTCAAAATAATTTTTGTCTGACTCGTCCTTTATCCTGTCAACACCAAAGATCACACATTAGAACACAGCAGCCAAGGACCACACTCAAGAGGGCTTATTAACAGGAGATGCTGCTACCTAAGACACAGAACAAAGCCCATGCAACGTAGCTGTCATGATTCTGTTAAAGAGAAAACATCTGTAGAATGTTAAAATAGACAGCCGTTTGTCCTGGATGTGCTCCCATACTCTATGACAATCAAACCTCAGCTCAAAAATGTTAACAGTTACGGGAACCTGGGTGGCTCAGGGGGAAAGCATCTGTCTCTTGATTTCGGCTCAGGTCATGATCTCATAGCTGGTGAGTTCAAGCCCTCATGGGGATCTTCACTGATAGTGCAAAGCCTGCTTGGGATTCTCTCTCCCTCCCCCTCTCTCTGCTCCTCCCCCATGTGCACACACACACATGCTCTCTCCTTCTCTCTCTCAAAATAAAAGTAAACTTTAAAAAATAAATACATATTTTAAAAAAAGTTTTCAAATATTTTAAAAAATATTACCAAAAATAGTTGAGAGTCTCCTCTTAACTATCTGCTTAGGAACTATCTTCTTAGGAAGATGCGGCCTAGCAGCTGAAGACTTCAAAATGTAAAAAATTATTAGCTTGAAATATAATTTTATTCTGAGTAATAAATAGTGTGTCCAAATCCTTTTAACTCCCAGGAAGTCAGGAGCTCAAGACAGCAATTTTCAAAGAGGTCCAGGTGTCAGAGTACCTAGAAAGTCATGGTGTCCTTTGCGGACCAGTATTTTTTCTTCAACTTATATATATAATATTGTGTCTGAATCAGGTACCATCTAATACTGAATATTTTGTGGGAGGAGGCACCAAACATTTAAGGAGGGTTTATTTTTTTCAAAATGGAGAAAACTCTATTGATCTAACATTTTATACAAATGAGGAAACTTTAGGAGTGGCTTGGCAGCGTGGCATGCAATCATAGTTTAAGATCTACTGGCCGAAAGCCATAGGTGACATCAAGCATCTTACTGGCCCACCCCCTTATGATATGTAAAACTATGCAAGTTACCAAAATCACAGTTACAGAGACACTGGTTCCTGGTTTTATTTACCTTCTACAAGGCTCGACTTCAGTTGTGTTGAGATTGAAGGTTTTTTTGAAGTTGTACAAGCTCAGAACATTTTCATTGAGGTTATCCAGTTCAATACAGCCTTTGTATGGAGGGAACCTCAGTCTAGCAGGAAGCTACACAAAGGAAACAGAAAATCTAATTCAACCAAGTTTTAGTGATCAAGTTGACCAAAAATCAGTATGAGTCCATCACTTTTAACTGTCCCTGTAGCACAGGGGACTCTGGACACAGGGGCCCTGGATTTGCTATTCACCAGATGCCTGACCTTGGGCAAGTTATTAAACCTCTGTCTCAGTTTCCTCATCTGTGAAATGGGAATAGTAATAATGCCTTTAAATAATAATCAATTTAAATTAGATGCTTATTTTAGATCAGTGCACAGAGGAAGTGCTCGAGAACTGTTAGCATTTATCCCTGGATATACTTTAATAATATATAGTTAAATCCTGTTATATAATGGATAATTAAAATAGAGACAGAAGGTCATTATACCAAATTAAAATTTAAATATTTTCACTCCGTGAAATAACACTGACACTTACTCTAAAGTCAGATGGGTAACCTCCAATGTAAAATACAACATTTTCAGGATCCAGATTGAGGAGGGTGTTGATGTTGCCACCATCCATGTCATGGAATTGGGGTATTCCAGATTTGCTGGATGTGGCTTTTTTGGTGTAATTCAGCCTTGCAAACTGATAAATTCTGTTTAAAAATAAATAAAATTATATTTTTAATCTTAATTTTTAAAAATGTTTTATTTATTTTTGATACAGAGAGAGAGCATGAGAGGGGGAGGGGCAGAGAGTGAAGGAGACACCGAACCAGAAGCAGGCTCCAGGCTCTGAGCTAGCTGTCAGCACAGAGCCTGATGCAGGGCTCGAACCCACGAACATGAGATCTGACCTGAGCCAAAGTCAGAGGCTTAGCCGACTGAGCCACCCAGGCACCCCTAAAACTATATTTTTAAAGTATACAAAAATTGAAGAAGTCAAAGCCAAGATACTAAAAACAGGGTTCAGTGGTATATACAACGGGAGTTTGGGGAGTGTGGGTCAGATTCACAAAGACCTGTGGTCAGTGGGACTCGCACCTCTGAAATTTCACCCGGTCCATAACCGCCTCCTGAGTTTCGCTCTCAGTCAAGCTCTGGTCCACTTGGAGTTCGGACTCCTGTTCTCCCAGGTTGTAGACACATGTAAGCTTGCCATCTACAAGTGCCATGCCGATGTAGTCCCTGGAGGCCTGGGCACAGAAAGGCCACCTGAGTGCACTTCACACTGTTTCTCTGAACTCCCCATCCCAGGAGAGTGTATTTCAAGTATCTAATGAGTTTTACACAATAGGCCTTGGGAAGGCAGAATGGATGAGGTACCTCCTCATACAGATATACAGACAGAACAGTTAATTAATAATGCCGCACGGTCTTTGCTCCTGGTTTACTGCACTCACGTATTCACGCCCCATCTGCTCAGTCTCCAAATATTTGCCAAGCACTTGCCATAAAGATGAACCAGATATGGACTCAGGTCTCCACTAGGGTTTAGTCTGGGAAGGGAGATCAGTCATTTTTGTTCTCTCTGTACGTGCAATGATCTCTTCACACTTAGTGCATGCCTGTGTTGTAACCCCAGAACCCTATATGATCACGGTCAGCTACATGCACATCTGTCTTCTCTGATAGAATAGAGCACCTAGAGTACATCTGAAGTTTTCAAATTGTGGAAAAAGATACACACAACATGAAATTTACATCCAAGAAACAATTTTCATTTATCGTTAAGTACAGGGTGTGACACCTTGTAGGGAGATGGCACAAATTTGTTGAAGGAATAAAGTAATGTGCATTTTGCCACATAGAAAGCAGAGAATCATGTCACAACAAAGCTACAAGTAAAGTACCAACTTTAAAGCATGAGAGAGTGATTAATGATAGTGTCAATTTTAGGAACCTCTAAATATATATGCTAATGACAGCCAACTTTCTAACTGCCTAGAATTTTCCAGAACCATGTTTCAGACATTTTGTTTTACCCCTAGCCATTGTATGCTAACCCAAGCAGTGATTACCTTTTCCTCTGACACTTAAAGAAATGTACTTTAAGAGGGGGGACTAAAAGCTAAAATCAACTGTTCAAAACGCCTGTAGCAGTTGTGGTTTAAAGAATTTACAGTTAGGAAGAGATGGGGCACGTCTTATTAATTAGGCAGGAGAGGCTTCATTTCGTTCTGCTCCTATCCACCCATGGTCCCACCCCCGCAGACGTAAGGGTCCGCAGCTGGGCATTCTGAGAAGGACAGGGTCACAGTTTTTTGAGGATTTCCATGAGGCCTTGGTATTGCTGCCCCGGTTGTGTACAGAGGGGTGCTGATCTTTAACCCCTGGTGTTATGTGCTCACATATACACACACGTGTGCCACGTGCTGAGCCCAGTGGGCAAGGCCTCTCATCAGATAAGGCCAGCAGGTAACGGTGTGCGATTGATGGGTGGCCCCCTGTGCTGCCGTTAGAGGTGGTAGAGTGTGCTGATGTATTGCTGGGATTTCTTCCTACTGTGCCAATGAAAGCCGGAAGTGATGACACACTGGTGACATGCATCTGAAAAGCCATACTGTTTCAGGCCACAGTTTGACCCACACATAGCAGCATTCCTCAGGGTGACGGTGGCATAATCATTCCAGCAGCACTCCCGGGGAAGCCTGCTGCCACGTCATGTGGACACTTAACAGGTCTATGGAGACGGCCGTGGGGCATGAAGATGCCTCCCACCCACAACCATGACTGACTTACAAGGCACGTGAGTGAGCCACACTGGAAGCAAATCTCCAGCCCCAGTCAAGCCTTCAGAGGCCTGCAGCCCCAGCCAACGACTTGACAGACCTCACGAGAGACTCTGAATCAGAACCATCTGGGTTAAGCTACTCTTGAACATTGTACCATAGAAACAGCGTGAAATAATAAATATTTATCGTTGTTTTAGACCAAGTTTGGTGGTCATGCAGCAAATCACCAACATTCAAAAAAAAAAAAACAACCCAAATCATATTGTTTTAAAAACAAGAGAAATGTCAAAGCAATACTTACATCTTTATTTCCAAGGTACATCACAAACATATTCTCAGTCCCCCCCTCTCTCTTGACTCAGGTCTTTGGAGAAACAAAGAAAGAGATGTGTATCCTTTCAAATCATCTAGGTCATCTGGCAGCCGGACTTCAACTCCAGATTTACCATTGAGCCTCATGGGGACAGCAACCTGCGAGGGAAAACAGCTAGAGCATGAACCACTCTCTTGTGAGGAAAGGGAGGTGCTCGGAGCGGTAGCCTACGCCTCTGATGTGAATCCTTTCGGCTCTAGATCAGTGTTATGATAAAGAGCAAAGGAGGGTGCATGTCTCCTAGACCTGGATTATAAACTTATGAAGCTGTTTTAATAAAACATCCATGTTCTTCCTGTTTATCGGCCAAGGGTCTTTGAGTAGTGCATCTAATTCTCTGTGCCAGAAATGATAATCATCACTATTATCATAGTTGCAACTAGGAGGCTTTTGTGCACATGAGGTAACGTGTAGAAGCACTTAGTGTGGTGCCTGGCATGTTGTAGATATATAATACATGAAAATATATTTTAAAAATAAATCCTTTAAGGAATAATTCCCCATTAATATATTACATGTTATGGTTGCATTTATTATAGTCCTTAAAAATGAGTGCATCAGGGCTCTTAAAAAATAGCGAGCCTAGAAATCAAGCACAGTGCCTTTAGGACAGTGATATTCTGACTTGGCTTCCCAACCCTCTGTCTCAAATATCTCACAGGGGATGGATGAAAAAAGCAAGGTATTTCATTAGTATTATTTTAGGCCAAAACAAATTCCGATAGAGAAGTGTCAGGAATTCAAGTAAATACTGTCAAGTTAAAATAACAAAGGCTGATGAATTTGTGTTCCAATCAAGAAAAATGGCTATAATCCTGTGTTTAGAACACTGCCCTTGCTGGCAGGAACCATTCCTCCATCCTCAATAAAGGTGGATTCTGTAACTTTCAAGTTATAATAAGAAAGGCGGTCCTGTGCAGTACCACATCAGCACATTCCGCTCACAGAACCACTACTGGAACTTGCAGTAACACTTCACCAGCTGGGGCGTGGAGAACCCTTCTTCCCACCTGCATAAACTCAGCGGGGAGGACACTGCTTCAGGTCTCTGACATACCAGATCATTTAGGGCATGGAGGTAATGTGTACTTTTGAAGGATGACAGGAGGAAGTCAACTTTCATATGCCAAACAACTAAAGGATTAGAGAAAGAAAGACCACCAGTTTCTGTGTAAACAAACGCCTTCCCTTTCCTGACAAGTGTGCTAACTTCTCAAAGAAGGAGACTTAGCGCCTGGCAATGCGGGGACACACCTACCTTGTTTGCAGCATCTCTGGCCTGCTGAATTAGCTCCCGGATGCGGTCCACGTTGTCAGAGATGTTGCCCAGTGGCAACAGCTGTTGGTTGATACTTTCAATCTTGCTCAAAAGGTCGGGCAGTTTGTTGGTTAATTTCTTCACTGTTGATGAGATAACAGAACAGAAATTTATAATTGTGAGTTGATACAGGTTAAATACAAATTTTCTCATTGATGGTACTTGTCAAGTGCTACGTTTGGGTACGAAATATTGGAGAAGATGACTCAGAGTCAGGGAATACCTTCCCTAAATACATCGTGGATTCTATCCTGCAATCTGGATATCAATCATCTTTCTTGACGGCTACAGAAGAAAATAAATCTTTATTTTTTGATCCTTAATATCAATTGCAATTTAATACCTCATGGTTAGGGGACCTATATCTCTACTCTAGAAAAGGGAAAATCAATAGAAATGTTAATGAATGAAAAAAAATCCTACCTAAACTTTCTATAGAATATCCATATTCTTTGAATGTATTATGTGAAGCTGCTTTCTAATATTTTAATTTCTAATTTCAGAAGAATTTATCAGGGAAGAATTACATAAATTGACCAAAGCACATAATAATGGAAAAAATGGATAATATGTCCTGGCCAAAGAATGCCTGATACCTCAGTTATCTGCATCGGTGAGAGCCTTGTTAAGGTCTTCACTCTGTGTGCTCCCATAGGTATCCTTAATTCTTGCCACATCTGTCTCAATGGGGCTGAGCCCATCTAGAACCTCATCTGTGATGTCATTGGCATTTCTGACCATGCTCTTTGCATTACTGATCATATCATTGATGTCATCTAATGCACACACAAAGAGGGGGGTGTAAGTAGCTGAAATGGTCAACAAAACAGGTCAAGTGCAGTGGGTAGGGAGATGTTGACCTCTCTGTATCCCACGCAGGTCATCCTGGATGGCAGTGATATTGGTATCGATGAATCCTTTCTGAACTGTCATAACTTTCGGAGTTTGCTGTAGGTAGTTCAGAGCTGGACTGATTTTTAAAATAAAATAAAGCATCATTAGGCAATTACCCTATGGATTTTGATCCTGCATGGGTATTGGTGGCCCCTGAAGTACCCAGCATCTGCAGAGCCTTGAGCAGATCTGCATCTCAGAGATGCCCACTGTATGTGATTAGACCCACAGCTCCATGGACCTCCAGTTACAGAGGCCAAGAGCATGCCTGAGCCTGTGGTATCAGGCTCCTTGGAAATGCAACATGAAGAAAGGGAGAGGCTTAATCATTTAGGGGCAGTTTAACTTCCATTTTGGTCAGGGCAAAGGTCTTACTCTGAGAAGGAAAGGGGTGTGACTGTCTTATTTGTTTCTGTGTCACAGTGCCTTGTCTGGCACTAGTCTGGGCTTAATATTAGTCATACTTATTGAATGAATGAATGAATGAATGATGAAGAAAGGATGCCTCTTCAGTCAGAGTATAATAAAGTAGTGCTGTTGAGAGAGCCTCATCCAAGCAAATACACTGGCTAAGTAGGCATTGTTTGTTTCTGTCCATTTTCAAACTTATACTTTGAAGAGGATTCAGTGAGAGGGAGGGAGTTCACAGACATCCTAGCTGATGCTCTGAGGTAATGGAAAATGAATATCCAGCAGTGAATGCTTTCAGACCGAAGTGATGACATATGGTTTAAATCATGAATCCAGGACGGATTTAAATAACAATATCGACAAATAATCTATGATCTCTCTTATATCTCAAAACTAAAAACACTCCCCAAATACAGGGAACCTATTAGTGGCTGCCCAAGCTCCAGGATGAAGGGGATCAAAAGCCAAAAAGAAGCAAGTGAGCAAGCTGGTAGGAAATGAAAAAAAATGTAGTTAAGCATCCTAACCCTACTTAAAACACCGATCCTCACCTCTTAGCTCATATTTTGTAAAGAGAACAGATGTCATACCAGGAAATTTTAATTTCTGCAATTTGCTAAGCAAATTGTTGTATTTTAATATGTGGTTTTTGTAGGTAATTTTTCATGTACTTAATTTTTAAACATGAAAAACAAATAAATACACTTATTTTACTGTCAGAAGGCATCTAATCCCTCAGAAATGCTGATATAGTTTCTTGGTCATGAGCGACCACAAAAGACCAGAGAAAATCAAGAAACACCATTTTCAGAACACCAGAATTTGGTGAAATGAGATGGTTTAATTGTTTTGTAAAAAAATTAAATGCATGGGAAGTTTTCAGAGATAAAATGTATGATTCAAAAATTCTCATGTTTCACAGGGGTAGTGATTTTTGGTACTTTTACTTACTAGTATTTTAGGACTTAAGTAATGTTGAAGTTCTAGTGACCTGAAACTATTATCTGGGACTTAAATGAGAAAAACTGAACCTGCACATTCCTCTATGCTGTGTGGGTTCCCAATGCCATGGTTGCTAATCACCTTCAAGATTTACGTATACTCATGAGGTTCTAGTTACCTTAATATGTGTTAGAATATTGGGTGGAAACATCAAATCTGTCAAATAGACCATGGATCTACAATGTATCATCTGCCTTGGCCCTGAGATTCAAGAAGAGTATTTGCTTCGAGAATTTGCTGCTTCTCCTGGTCTTAACAGGATGTTTTCAAACCCTTGATTATCCCAGCCTTCCCTTCCCCGCCCCGCTCCCCCGCCCCCCAGCCCCAATACCTTGCCATAGCTGCTTCTGTGTTAGCTTGGCTTCCTTTAATAGTTTATCACTGTCAGAACTCAGGGTTTTCACTTTTCTTGGAAGCTCTTCCTTTATCACGGTCTGAAAGCAAAGCATTTATTTATCCTTAGATGTAGCACTCTCTTGGAAATGTGGAGTAAGATTTTTTTCATCTTACTCTAAAAGCCCTTATTTTTAATCTTTAAAGGACGAGGTTCAAAGGTGAGGGGGAAGTTTAAAAAGACTGTTCCTTATAAGATACAGTTAGGGCTGTACACAGGGATGTGTGGTTTGGGGAAGGAGATACCTCCCTGGTGACATACTAACAAATTTGCGATGCTGTTTCATTTGCTCCCTGTAGTTTGTACAATACCCTCTTCAATAACTGAAGCAAGAAAAGAGTTGCTTTTAGGTTTTTAGTATTTGGGAGATAAAGGTCTTTAACCTTCTGAGAAGGTCTATCCCCTAATTCTTTGATATTTAATATTTTGTGCTTTATTTTTAGATATGGGAATATTATATGGCACATATAAGATCACACAGGTCTCCAAGACATGCCCAGATGTTAAGACAAATGACGGGAAATAAATGGTTACCAAATCATGTACAAAAATCTCCCTCTTCTTTGTGAAATGCCAATACCTAAGCAGCCTAAAATCATACCTAAAAGATGCAGGATACACCATTCATCTTGGCCCGACATTGGTAATCAGTGTAATTTCTATTTGGTTTTACAAATAGCTTTTTAAAACTGCTCTACATCTATCAAAACAGTCACATAAACACAGAAATGTTCCACATTTGAGCAAGTACAATGATCTTGAGCAAGTTCAAGTCCATTTTATATAAGTTCTGATTTATTTATTTTTTTATAATACTTTATTGTCAAATTGGTTTCCATATAACACCCAGTGCTTCTCCGCACAAGTGCCCCCACCATGACCATCACCCCCTCCTTCCCTCCCCCTCCCCCTTCAGTCCATGGTTCCTTTTCAGTATTCAGTAGTCTCCCTTGATCTGTGTCCCTCACTCTTCCCCGCTCGCTTTCCCCCTTCCTCTCCCCATGGTCCCCGCCAGGTCTCTCCTGTTAGACCTATGAATGCAAACATATGGTATCTATCCTTCTCTACCTGACTTATTTCGCTTAGCATGACACCCTAATATGCTTGATTCTATTCCTCAGCACACACGCAAAGAAAGTAAGACAGTGAGTGAGTTGTCTCCGGAGAGCATCCAGAAAAGGCACCCGTGCAGGTGCCCACCTGGAGGGCAGACTCAGAAGCGCTGGTGGCCTTGTCGGCCACATCCTCGGCGGCTCTGATGGCGCTGAGGATGTTCTCATAGGCGGTGGCAGCATCCACGGCACAGCACACCAGCTCATCCCCACTGGCGTTCCTCTTGATCCTGGACGACAGTGTGGGTGAAGGGCCCCAGCAGCCCCTGCCTGTGGCTGAGGGGCCCTTCACCCTCCCCTCCTCATCCACCCCCACTCCTGCCTCCTTGATGAGCCTCCTCATCTGGCAAATGGAGACCTGAGCTGGCAAGGATGCATCTGGGAATCACACCCTGCCCTCCGCCCTGTTCTGGGCCCCCACTTTCACACTAGGCTTCGGCAGCTCTGCAGTTGGACCTGGGGATACTCACTCCTCCAGCTGCTTTGCCAACTTCTGTAAAGACTGTGCGTGCATTTCTGCCTCCACCACCAGGGAGGCTTTGCTGGAGGACTGGGAAAGTTCTCTCACTTTGTCACTCAGTGCACGTCTTTCTTCATTTAAAGTGGCAGCTAGTTTTTCATATTCCTATTTTTTTCAAGTAAACAGAGACAGTGTCACTTTAAGAATGTATATACCATTTTCTCACACTCTGTCATAAACTTTATGTTCCCAGGACGCGTATTTCAGTAGTGGCACTAATAACATTTTCCCAAGTTTTACCACCATTTGAACAATTTTCTTAGGGTGGGTGTCCCCTCTGATAAATTTTATAAAAGCACACTGTCATCATTAGCATAAAGCTGTACTAAACCAAAACCTCTTATTTTTCTGATCTAGAAATAGCGATTATAGAAGGTATTTGCAAAATGCCCATTGGGCTGCTAATGGGGCCAGCCTTTTATGAGTACTAAATATGTTCTGCTAATAGAAGCATGCTTGATGTTTTAAAAACAGCATTCTGTTTTGTTTTGTTTTGTTTTCTTATCCCAACAGCAACATCTGCTCACAGTGGGCTAATTAAGTAATACGAATAGACATACAGAGGACACGTCATTCACACCCCCCTACACCCCAAGGGTAGGACCACGGTAATAAACATCTTGGTTGATTTCCTTCCACCTAAAGACATGTGTTGCAGGAAAAAAAAATAAGTTAGCCCAGTTCATAGTTTCCTCGTATCGAATTTGAATGTTCTTCATGTTCCAGAGAACAAGTGTGCCTCTACCTTCTGGCTTTTCTCCATCAGCTGCAGCAGCGTGTTGGTCTGCAGTAGGGACGAGTCTGCGGCGGTTAGGTGGTTAGTGAAATCACTCTGGAGGGAATTCATTTCTTTAACTTGTCTCTGGAGAGAAGAAGAAGACCTGTTTGAACTACATGGCATACGACCAGAAGGCACAGGCATTCCTACTGGACAACAGCACAGAAGTCATTTCAGAGTCACAACGTTTTCTTGAAACCGAAAGACCATCCAGGCAACTAGAAAGTGCAGGGAAATCAGTTCACTTTGCTGTGTGGTGTGTTGTCATGGTTTCCCCAAACTACAGGCCCACGAAACAACAGTTTGCACCGTTGCGGAAGCTTTCTAAGCCCGGGGCAACTGGGCCAGGGAAGCGGACAGGTAAGTAAGCTCTGGTTTGTGAGGTTGCATGAGGGATTTTCCTGAACAAACCAGCACCAATCATCGCGATGCCCCACACGCATGAGGTTGGAGAGGCGCTTCAATGAGAGGGCACATACCACCTGAGAAGGTCAGGCTAGGAGCCGCCAAAGCTCACACACCCCTAAAGTCAGATCATGCTCCCTTCCCTTGGCATCAGTGACTTCCAACAGCCGTCTAAAGAGGCTTTGGGAGTTAAGCATATTGCCATCGACTAAGACATTATTTATCTTCTTTGACCAAATGCTTCTTTTGGGGGGGTCAGTCCTACGTTATTCCACTTTGATCTTACGTCATTTAAGAACGTCTCACATTTGTGTTGCTGTTTCAGCTACAGGGTGCACCCCTGAAAAACTACACTATAGAATCCTGAGCTCCAGATTCTGTCTCTGCAGCTCTTGCACAAGGCCTGTATTTGTTTTTATTAATTTTTTCTATTTATTCATTTTTGAGAGACAGAGAGAGACAGACTATGAGCAGAGGAGGGGCAAAGAGAGAGGGAGATACAGAATGTGAAACAGGCTCCAGGCTCTGAGCTGTTGGCACAGAGCCCGACACGCGGCTCGAACCCACAAACCGCAAGATCATAACCTGAGTCGAAGTCAGATGCTTAACCGACTGAGCCACCCAGGTGCCCCACGAGGCCTGTATTTTAATCTATTTCCTGTAAGAGAATGACTTAAAATTCCCTTCCCAGCAATTATGATAATGACATTTACACAGCTGACATGAAAAGTCAGTTATTTAAAACATATATTATATATTTTGATTTAATTATAACAATATTGGTTTAATTTCTCATCTATCTGGCGACACTATTCCTCCAGCACTCCTCCATCAGCCAGGGGCAGGACTAAAGCAATCTGCTCTGCTTTCTCTCTGATTTAAGTTCACAGTCTTTTCTAGTAACTGGAGAGTAGGAATAACTTTGGTTTTGCAGTTAATCCCTTATTCCTGTTTGATGAGCATTTGCTGTACAGACAGGTGTGCACACACTAGGTACAGACAGGGGCCTGCCTCGGCCGCTTTATTAATGATAAAGATCCCTGCCCCCTTCGTCCTTGTCATTAATAAAGGTGTGCAGATTCTGACGGTAAACCCACCTTGATGGACTCCAGAGTCTTCTCGTTTTCTCGGTTGAGGCCGGTGGCCTGTTTCCTTGGGCAGCTGCCTCTTGTAGTGCGGCACGCAGATCACCGAGTTTGGCTTCGTACTCATTTAAAGCATCCCGTATGTTCTTGACAAGCGCGCTGTTCTGCACTTGGTGGCTTTCCAGCCAGCTCCGTATCCGATTCAGCACTGCAATACATCGCTTTTTGTTTTTCACTAGAGAGATGAGTACCACTAAGTTAAGCTATAACAACTACAGAGGAGGAATGGAGTTTCTGCTCATTTCATGGCTTTCCTTGAACTTGCAAGTGAATGGGGAAGGAAACTAACATTTATGGATCACCTACTGTGTGCATTGCTGTGTGTGCACACAGAACCACATGAAAACAATAATAGCAAGCTTGTGTTTCAGAAATGCAAATGGGGAGCCTAAGAAATTAGGTGACTGACCCAATGTTGCGTGACAGTCAGCCTTGGCATTCGAACAAGATCTGCAGAGGATAAAGCACATCCTCTGAACACGACTATTAACACTACTACTAACTACTATTACTAACTACTACTAACTGCAAACCAGCACTGTCTCCTCAGTCAAAAGCAAAGACTGATATTAAATTTGGACAATACAAATACTGAAAGAAAACTGCTACCATTTGCATATTAACCATTAACACATAATTTTGCCAGAGAAGAAAGAATAGTATTTGAAAAAATATGCACCAGACATATTTCTCACAGTTTTGAACTAGTGAGGAACTAATTTTCTTTAAGTAAAACTTTTAGATATACTCCGTTAATTTCAACTACACTAGTTTTTGGTTTCTGCAATAGTAGTGCGAATATCAATTTGTAATTTAAGACTCCCATGCTGGTGGCCATTAAAATATGATATAATGAGAAAGCTGGGTGTAGATGAATGAAGGAAGAATAAAAATGCAGTTAAAATGGAAAAGGAGGTATCAGTGCTATTATCTTAAGAACCTATTTTTTTTTTCTTGCATGATGGTAAGATGTATTCTATAACCTCTTGGTAGCCTGGAGGAGCTACCCATTCTCACATCATGCTATAAAAGTTGTGTCCCTTGGGACGCCTGGGTGGCTCAGTCAGTTAAACATAGGACTTTGGCTCAGGGTCACAATCTCATGGTTTGTGAGTTCCAGCCCTGTGTTGGACTCTCTGCTAACAGCTCAGAGCCTAGAACCTGCTTTGGATTCTGTGTCTTTCTCTTTGCCCCTCCCCTGTCTGCACTCTGACTCTCCTTCTCTCAAAAATAAGTAAACATTAAAACAAAAATTTTTAAATAAATAAAAAATAAAAGTCGTGTATGCTGAAATGGCTAACCTAGCCACCTGTAACCGGGGACCGTACACTGACTTTGCACACTGTATCTCAAGCCCATTAGAATGGGTTACATGCAAGAGTTTGGGAATATGCTTACAGAGCTGAGCCTCTCTTTTTTCCGCTTCTGCTTCTCTCAGGTGCTTTCCGAGGTTGCGGCTCCGGAGCTCTGTCATCATGCGCTCTGCTTTGGCCCACTCTCTGGAAAAATCCCCTGACGGCACATTGTTTCCTTCCCCATCTGTCCCAGAGATCTGCTTTAGAGAACTACAAAATATCAAGTCGTTTATTAAACTGGGAATTCTAGTGCTCGCTTCGGTAGCACATATACTAAACTGGGAATTCTGAACTCCAGGAGACTACTAAAAAAAAAATGCAAGGATTTTTATGGAAAGTTCATATTATTTTTTAATTATTACTACAGGGTCTTTTTCATGATGTCGAACTCTTAAGGAGAAATTCCTTCAGGGCATGGGGGCACAGAATAAGCTATGTAATAAAAAAATATTTAATTGGATTGAGTAACTCCTTACTGTGATCATTCTGGATGACATTTTTAATCTTTGTGTCCAGCTCCTTTGTGCTTTGTGTTGTCCATTCAACATTGTTATGTAATGTTTGTGCTTTTTTGAAATTTGTTTGAACCTATATGAAAAATAAATTGATTAGTAACAAATCATGTTGATGGGAAGGAAACAATATTTTGAGGACAACAACAAAAAGTTAACGCTATTGAGCTAACAGATTACCTTTTCTTGCAAAGCTTCAAACTCTCAATTCAAATTGCTCAGTTCTTTTTCCAGACCATCCATTTTAAATCGTGATTTGAAATGGCAGAACAGTAGTTGAGTAACTGAAAGTAAAATGCAGAGATAATCTCACATTAGAGCAGAAATTTAGAGTAAGTCCTATCAGTTTGGTAATCCTTGTGGTGATATGGAGAGATTCATTTCGTAAGCCCGATGCTGGTCCATGGGAAATGATTTGGTTGTTTCAAATCAGCTACATGAAGAATCTACTTTCTGAGGTGAGTTGTGAGATGGTTCTAAAATAAACTTTAACCATAAAAAGACAAGAGATACTTTCTTTGAGTCAGTAACTGAACCTTATGGAAATGAGGTTACCTCTTACCTGATTATTATTTTCTAGACTCTACAAAACACTCAGTTGTTTTTAACCTGTGTTTAACATTATAATACTAAAAGCAGTGCCTGGGGCTAATTTAGGGTAGAAACCATTAGACTCATAGAATTTTACAGCAAGAAGGGAACTGAGAGCTCCTTTAATTCAATGCTTTCATATTATAAATGAGAAAACAGAAGCCCAAACAAGTTGGGTGACTTGTCCACCCCATGGCTTGCAGAGATGATCACTGACTGCTTAAGGATCAGAATCCAGGTCCCCTGTTTTTTTTTGGGTGGGGTACTAAACTGTTTCCTTACTTTTAGAAGGTGACCTTCCTGCACATAATATCTAGAGCAGTGATTATTTGCAAATTTTTTGGAAACAAAATGTTAATACCTTGAAGAAATTTACAGGAAAAAGCTACCTCCACTCGCATGCGAGAGAGCCAGTGTTGGGGGGGTGGGGAACACAGGTTTTACAGCTTAGGTGCAAACACTAGGTCGGCCGCTTCTTAGATCAGCCTCGCTGAGTTTTATCTCCTTCATCGGTAAATTGGGAATTCTAATATTAAGCTGCTGGGTTGTTTGGATGGGATTATCAAGTATGTACACATCAAGTGTGTACACATGAACAGTCAAAAATATTATTTCCCTTCTCATACTTATTCCTGGTGAATTTTCACATTGTATGTGTGATCCAGCAAGAAGACAGTTCTATTTTAATTTTAACATAGGAAAACAGAGGCATGGCACTCTATAGAATGTTAGTAGAATACATACAGTAGGTAAAGTATGGTCTTTGGAATTTGCTCTTGGTTCGAGTTCTAGAAGCGCCGCCATGTGCAAGTTGTGTAATAGAAGGCAAGTTACTTAGCTTTAACATACCTGTTAAATGAAAGTAACACTATTTTCTTCATAGGATACTGTAAGACTTAAATAAAGCACTGAGCACAGAGCATCACACATCAGACAGGTACTGAAAGGCTGGCTTCCTGCCCTTCACTGAAGAAGTACAGGGTTATATTCATGACATCAGAGTATCTCAGGGGCTTCTTTATCTCTCAAAACATAATGGCTTTTTTCCTCTCTATATTAAGAGCCTATAAATTGTGGACTAAAATTTACCCTGATGGGATGGAAAAGAGTCATTCTCCTAGTATTATTTTTTGCTATATAAAGTTCACTCTTGAACAATGCTGGTTTGACTGCCTGTGTCCACTATCCACTTATACATGGATTGTTTTCAATAAATATGTCAGAAGATCTTTTGGAGACAATTAAAAAAAATTCACAGAAGGACCAGATAGCCTAGAAATACCAAAAAAATTAGAAAAACTTAGGTATCATTGTAAGAATACAGTATATAGTACATACACAAAATATGTGTTAACTACTGATGCCTCTGGTAAGGCTCCTGGTCAACAGTAGCCTATTAGGAGTCCAAAGTTACATGCAGATTTTCAACCATGCAGGAGGCCAATGCTTCTAACCCCCATGTTGTTCAAGGGTCAACTGTGTACTTAGCTATAAGCACTAAGAGGTTTGGAATCAGCCCTCATTTTAAAAGCACTTATTAAACTTTCCCCAAAGCCTCTTTCACTATGTCTAGTTCAGGGTTTATCTCCTCTACTGAATTCTTTTACTTCAATGAGTAATTTTTTTTCCATTTTCATGATTTTTAATTGGATATTTTCATATCTAACTCTCCTTGTTTGGCTTCTAGTGTTTTTACCAATTTCCTAATTTTTAGTTCCTCCTATTGAATTGTTATTCTTCAAAGTCATTTTCATATTGTCCTGATTTTCATATTCTCTACAGGGAACTCATCTCTTAACGGTTGCTTCTGTTGGATGTCTTTTGTATTGTTATTTGTCTCTTCCCAATGTTTGCAGGTAAATATTGTCCCCCTTCTGCCTGCACTCTCCATGCCCCAACCAGTGACCTTCTGGTCATCACCGCTCCCACCTTAGATCCTCTAGCCCAGAACCAGGTCTTATATTGGCAGCTGAGCACTTGCACACTACGGTCATGTTGAGGGTGTCACATTCCAGTACAGATCCTGGTTTGTAAATCATGTCCCGGTCTTGCTCGTAAGGCTGTAGCTTTCCTAGTTTCTCATATACTCACTGCTCAACAAGGAGCACTGGGCAGTTTTAAGATTGTTTTTCAGCCTCCGTCCACAGGCAGAAGTGCCCTCAGTTTCCTCTAGGGAGCCTGACTCTGGCCCTATGGGATTTTAGCCCTACTACTTCTCCTCTTGGATACCCTCTTGGGCACCTTCTTTCCAAGTGCACAGAGACTGTTTTCCCAGATGAACCATATTCTGGGCTATGAAACAAACCTCAACACGTGTTTAAAAACTGGAATCATATACGGAGTCAGTCGATTAAGCAGCCAACTTTGGCTCAGGTCATGATCTCATGGTTTGTGAGTTCAAGTCCTGTGTCAGGCTTTGTGCTGACACCTTGGAGCTTGGAGCCTGCTTCTGATTCTGTATCTCCCTTTTTCTCTTCCCCTCCCCAACTTGTACTCTGTATCTCTCTTTCTCAAAAAGAAACATTAAAAAAATTTTTTTAAAAACTGGAGTCAAAGAAAGTGTGCTCTTTGACTACAACAAAACTGAGTGAGAAATCAATAACAAGAAGTTATCTAGAAAATGCCTAGTTTAGAAATTAAACAACACATTTCTAAATATTCAGGAGTCAAAGGCATGTCTCAAGGAAATTAGAAAATCCTTTGAATTGGAGAAAAATGAAAATGCAACAATTCAAAATATGTGGAATACAGCTAAAGTAGTGCATTGGGGGAAATTCATAGCATTAAATGCTAATTTAGAAACAGGAAAGGTGTGAATCAGTAAGATAAGATTTCATCTTAAGAAACTGGAAAATGATGGTCATAATGGGGGGCACTTGTGAGGAGAAGCACTGGGTGTTATATGGAAACCAATTTGAAAATAAACTATTAAAAAAATCCAATGCAAGCAGAAGGAAGAATGAATATGAATAACAGCTGAAATCAATGGTATTGAAAATAGAAAAACAATGGGAAAAAATCAATAAAATAAGATCATTAAAACTGATAAACCTCTAGTCAGAATAATCAAGAAAAAAGAGATTACATAAATTACTAATATCAAGAATTAATGAGAGGTTATTTATTACTATAAATTTTGCAGGTATTAAAAGCATGATAAGAAAAAACTATGAAAAATTTTATGTCAATAGATTTGAGAATTGAGATGAAATGGAAAAAGTATTTGAAAGGCACAAATTACCAAATATCACTCAAGAAGAAACAGATAATCCCAATAGTCCTGTATCTATTTTTAAAGAATGAACTTACGGTTTACTTGAAAAAAAATCCACAAACAAAAAATCTTCTAATGTAGAAAACCCCAGGCCCACATGGCTTCAGTGGAAAATTCCATCATTTAGAGAATTAACATCAACCTAATATAAATCTGTTTTGACTCCTTTGAATACAAGATACTTAGGTATGTAAGGGTTCTAGAAGAAAAATTAGCCCAGAAACATTCAATAAGTGAAGAATGTTCTTGGATCACCTGGGTGGCTTACTGGGTTAAGCATTCGACATTTGATCTTGGCTCAGATCATGATCTCATGATTTGCAAGTTCAAGGCCCGCGTCAGGCTTCTGCACTGACAGCATGGAGACTGCTTGGGATTTTGTCTCTCCCTCTCTCTGTGTCTCCCCTGCTGGTGCTTTCTCTCTCTCACTCTCTTTCTCAAAATAAATAAATAAACTTAAAAAAAAACAATGTTCACTTAGAGTATTAGTTTTGCATGTTTGCTAGTTCTTTCCACAAGTAAAAACCTAGTCTTCATTTGGATCAGAAAAAGCCTTAAATAGAATCAATCTCTCTGTCTCCTGCTTGAGGGGTATCCATTCCTGCAGCATCTATTCCCCAAGTATCTATTCTGAAGCCGGCACTGTGCTGGGGGCACAGGGTATTTACCCTCAGGTCCTTGGTCTGGGTTTCCAAGTGCTTCATCTGCTCCAGAGTGCCGGTGCTGGCGGTCAGGCCCTGCAGCTGAGACTTGACCAGGTGGAGCTCCTCAGCCATGGTGGCCAGGTCATTCAAGAGCATCATCACACAGCTGTCACAATCTGTAGGGGCCACAGTCAAAGGCAAATGTGCTGTGGGTTGGAGCCATAAGAATGGAAACAGAATACAAGGGCTTACAGCCCTTAGATCATCACAGGCAAAACTCACAATCCTGGACTTTTCAGGGAGGGATGCATATTATGCCCAAGAGAGCTCTCTGGACACGAAGCCTTTTAAAAAGAAGCAGTGGAGTGGGGGAAATGGGTGAAAGGGGTCAAAAGGTACAAACTTCCAGTTATAAGATAAATAAGTCCTGGAGATGGAATATACAACATGGTGACCATATGTTAACAACAGAGTTAACATATTGTGTATTTGAAAGCTGCTAAGACAGTCTGCCTTCAAAGTTCTCTTCGCTAGAAAAAAGCTGTAACTATGTGAGGTGATGGCGATTAACTAACTTACTGTGATAACCATTTTGCAACAGATACATATATCAACTCATTCTGTTGTGCACTTTAATACAATGCTTCATGTCAATTATATCTCAATAAAATTAGAAAAAAATGGTGATTCTATGCAACTTGTTACTTATTTTGTATGTTGAAAAATAATAATAAATAACTTTTACTTACTGAGAGATTGCTATTTGCCAGGCATTGTGATAAGGGATTTATAAGCATTTCCCCAGCAACTTCGTAAGGTACATATAGTTATAATGTCCATTTTACAAATTGCCCAGAGTTATAAAGCTGTGAGTTGACAGAGCCTGGGCTTGACCGTAAGACGTCCTCCCCGCTCTGTTTCCCCCCATGGCTTTCCCAACCTGGAAAGTGCACATCCCAGCACGAGGCTCACAGATCTTAAACTAAAGTCCTCCAGCTGGAGAAGGGGGTGGGGAGGGAGCTTTCTTTTCTCACCATCACATTCTTCTCCAGGGCCGCCATCTTTGGGCTCTTGGTCTATGCAGTCTGAAACAGGGAATAACCAAAGTAGATATGGCTACTAAACCTCCTCTTTATCTGTTTTTTAATTTGGCTTCCAGAAAAGCTAGTTTCGGAAGATTTTAGGCGCCCAACTATCTGACATCGCTGCTCTTCCCTCTTCCCTCCTTACGGTTGCCATTGTTCAGGAAGCCTTCCCATCTCTTACCAGCCTTGCTGCAGGAACTTCTCTCGTGACCCTCCCTGACTGTATATTCAGTTTCTTCTCTATAAAAGGTCATGATATTCTTATTGAATTAAAACCCCCTAATTGTTAGTGGTAAGGCTTTCTTCATTTGATACCTTCCTATACGACTGTTGACCTTTCTTCCAGTGTCATTCAAGAACATTTAGTGAACATTCAGTGAGCACCTTCGAGCGTCTACTGTGGGCCTTGGCCTTGTGCCGTGTTCAGGAAATACAAAGCTAGGAAGACAAAAATCCCTGCTGTCCTGTAGTTTACTGGCCCCAAAGAGGAAGCAGATAAGTTACACAACAGTGTGACAGATGCTGAGAGAGAGAGAGATGTGCACATAATGTTAGTGGACCCACACTGCCGATTACCACGGATCTGAGCTAGACTTTGAGGCTCTCAACTACAGTCAGGAAAGCCTACTGGTCTTCCTTGGACGTTCTTTGCTGTCTCCATTTCTACTCTTTTCCCCACACCATGCATCTTTGCAAGGAAATGCCTACCCCTTCCCTCTAGAAAAATAACCTAATTTCACCACAGGATATCACAAAGCTTGAACATGCTCGGAGGAGGCTTTCACAGTTTATCTTTTCAGCAGCAAGAAATATTCCACACTTTGTGTGTATATACATATACTTTAAACCACACTTACTTTTCATTGTAAAATAAATAATAGAAGTTCACTATGGAAAATTTGGAAACATCAGAAAAATAACATAAGAACATCACCCTTGTGATGATCCTACCACTCAAAGACAATTGGTGTCTCTTTTCTATATATTTGCAGATATTTTAATTTATTATATATAATCATAGGTTTTTCTTACTCATCTTTTTTTTTTTTGAGAGAGAGAGTGCACTCATGCAAGCAGGGTTAGGATGGGGGTGGCATAGGGAGAGAGAGAGAGAGAGAGAGAGAGAGAAAGAGAGAGAGAGAATCTTAAGCAGGCTCTACACTCAGTATGGAGCCTGATACATGGATCAATCCCAAGACCCTGGGTTCATGACCTGAGTAGAAATCAAGAGTCAGATACTTATCCAACTGAGCCACCCAGACCACCCATTCAACTTTTTTTTTAAATTACTCATTCTTATGTGTATGGATAGTTATGTCACTTTGATTTCCTCAATTAAGCTGTAAATTCCCTCTGACCAGGAAACAGTTTTATTTTCTTCACAACCTCCCACAGCACCTTGAATAGTCCAGGGGGAGGGTGGGGGGACTTGCCTCATGTGGGTGATTGATATATCAGTGCAATTTCCTCAACAAGTTTTAATTTTGACCACCAAGCAATCTGTATGTTATTAATTAAAATAAAAAGAATGAAAATGAGGGGGAAAGCTCACAGAAACAAAAAGTCTCATGCGTGAGCATTTTCTTCCATTTTGGGAACAGTTAACCATCCTTACTTCAGGTTTCGTTGTTGTTATTAGAGTAGGAGAAAAAGAGGGCTGTAAAGATATTCATCTCATGAATACGCTGTGTGTGATGGTGAAGCTTCTCCTTGAAAGCCTCCATTCACAGAACTCATGTTTTTCTAAAACAGTCTTTTTTATCTTTAGTCACATGTCGCTTCTTCCTTAGGAAGATTTAATGTACACCTCCCTCTCGTTTCCATCCCTTGGGTTCTACCTCTTGTGCCACGTAGAACAAGATGGACCCTTCTACACATCAATCAGCCTCTGAAATACATCCTTTCCAAGTCTCCTTTCCACTGTCGTAGTTTGTCAATCCTTCATGTGACACAGTTCAAAGTTTTTTCAATATCTCAACTTCTTTTTGAACGAATTGTAGCTTATCTATTGTCTCTAGAGACAGAGCCCCACATGAGAACGTTTATAAGCAGCGTGCCAGGAATGGCAGACCACCTGGTTTTAGACTCCAGAACTCACAGAAGACCATACGAGGTATCCTAGGGGCCATCTTACTCTCCTGAGCCATACTGAATTTGCTGCTGCCTAAAGCCTTAGTCTCTTTTTACCTGATGCTACTAAGTCACATCTCACTTAGGTTTATGCCATTCAACTATAGGACCAGATGCTCATCCCTAACATCATGTTGTCGTTAGAACTGGCCCATTATTCTAGGCTCTTGAGTCCCTTAAGTATTCTAAATGTGCCATAGGAGGCATTTTCTCTCTCTCCCAACTTTGTGTCATCTGATAATTGGGTGGGCATGGCTTTTACATTTCCATTCAGGAGAACAATGTTGAGCAAGATGGAGCCAAGGATTAAGGCCCAGCGCATGCCAGAGGATACCTCATTCTAGACTGATAATCATCCATTTACTCTGTATTCCTTTGGGAACAGTCACTTGACCAGATCTAATCTTATACATTCAGGGTGTCATTCTTCATCTTGTCCATAACTATAATATTAAAGATTTAAAAAAATTTTTAATGTTTATTTATTATTGAGACAGAGAAACAGAGCAAGAATGGGGGAGAGGCAGAGAGAGAGGTAGACACAGAATCCAAAGCAGGCTCCAGGCTCTGTGCTGACACGGGGCTTGACCCCACAAACCATGAGATCATGACCTGAGCCTAAGTCAGATGCCCAACTGACTGAGCAGGCACCCCTATAATATTAGAGATTTTATCTATGGTTTGGCATTATACTATATCTGTGACATTTTCTTGATAAATCTTAATATTCTTCATTGAAGAAGGAAGAAAATTGTCTTCCTTTTCCTTCCAAGTTGCTCCTAATGAACCCACACTAACTCCTAATGATTCTTTCCCTTGGGTGTGAAATCCATCCCAGTTATGCCACCCACATCTCAGACATGTACTAATATTCAAGAAAGAATATGTTGACCTCTTCAGATACACACATGAAGAAAACTGGCGTGATGATAACCTTATGTCAGGGAGATCTGAGCAAAATCACCAAAGTAGGACTCGAGGTTATTTTGACTACAATTACTTGACTTTTAAAAGCAATTTATCTTTTTTAAAAAAAAGTCTACTTGAGGGGCACCTGGGTGGCTCAGTCAGTTAGTCAGCCAACTCTTGATTTTGGCTCAGTCTATGATCTCACAGTTCTGTGAGTTCGAGCCCACAATCAGGCTCTGTGCTCACAGCAAGGAGCCTGCTTTGGATCCTCTGTCTCCCTCTTTCTCTGTCATTGCCCTCATCCTTTCCTGCACTCTCTCTCTCAAAAATAAATAAATGTTACAAGAAATAAAAATTTTTAAAAAACCTACTTTGAGTAAGTTATTCACCAAACTGTAAATTCTACCTAAGCATTTTAAAGGTTGTCAAAACATCTGTTCGCTGGGACTGGGTATTATGCTTCTTGAAGATATTTGCCTGGGTTCGGGGCCTGCTATTTCATACCATATTGATAAATTCGGGTCAACAAAGGTGTGAGTCTCTCTTACCTCCAGTCAAGGGGTGACAGGTGCCCAACTGGCCATTGTTGTTACAGTTGCATGGCTGGCAGCTACCTCCAAGCTTCTGGGGGTTCCCGAAATATCTGGGTGCACACCTACCGAAAATAAAGAGAAAAAGGAGAATTACTCAAAGAACTCATCATTTCTTCCTTCCGATTTTCTCCATCTTCGAACTCTCCGTTTGGGCCACTGTAACCCCTAGTGGGGAAGGCTGATTTGCAAGAATGAATGTGTCTCAACACAGAGATATTTATGGCTTGGATGAGAACAGAGAAAGCGGAGGCAGGCAGAGCTTGCCCCTCCTCGTCCACACCAGGATGACAAAATCCGCAGTTACTTGTGTCGCCAAAGGGCTGGTGAACAAAATGCACACAGGAGCCACTGGTTCGACCATTAGTGGAAGTCAGGGGTGGATGAATTTTATGCAAGAGTTATGTTCCTGGAGATACCACACAATTAAATATTGCTTAATTTCTGGCTAATTTCCTCAAAGACAAATTTAAAGTAAAATTCATACAATTTCCAATTTGCTCATCAATGGGAATTTTATGAATATTGTCTATTGAACTGTTTCAAGCCTGCATACTTCCCATTTGCACTAACTGCTGCAGGGCTGTATTTAATGAGCCTCAACCACAGAGGGCAGTTACAACACCCCCCCTCTTGGCTGAGAGCCTTCATTATTCTAGATAATTTAGTGATGAGAACTCTGTTCCTTATTTAAGTTAAAAGACATCTTTGATTCGGAGTTTTCTGTTTAAAAAACAAACAACAAAACAGACACATGTTAATGTTTTCGGAATTGGGAGGTAAACTAAAATATTTCTTTTTTTCTTTTAAAATTTTGTTTATTATATTTGTTTATTTTGAGAGAGAGAGAGAGAGAGTACTAGTGGTGGAGGAGCAGAGAGGGAGACAGAATCCAAAGCAGGCTCCATGCTCTGAGCTGTCAGCACAGAGCCTGACGTGGGGCCCAAACCCAAGAGTGTGATCATGACCTGAGCCGAAGTCAGACACTCAACCGACTGAGACACTCAGGCGCTCCTAAAATATTTCTGTCCAAAGTTCCATTCTCATGCTACCTTTCCAAAATTGTTATTAACTCAACATGTGTGTGGTGTCTTCTCTTCTGTGGAATTGACAGAATCAAGGAAATGTGGTATCTGACTCTTTTCCCCAAATTTAAGCTCTGCACCACAGAACTGTTAGGTAATTTACATAGGCTTTGCCAATGGGTACAACGGCGATATGGTGCAAAGGACACGGGCTTTAACAGGAAGACCGGGCAGGATCCCTGCCTCCTTGGGCTGTTATTTTAACCCTTCAAGCTTCAGTTTCTTCATCTACGTCTCCCTTGAAAATGTAAACTCAGGGCACCTGGGTGGCTCAGTCGGTTGAGTGTCAGACTTTGGCTCAGGTCATGATCTCACAGTTTGTGGGTTTGGGCCCCACGTTGGGCTCTGTGCTGGCAGCTCAGAGCCTGGAGTCTGCTTCTGATTCTGTGTCTCCCTTTCTCTCTGCCTTCCCCTGCTCATGATCTCTCTCTCTCTGTCTCAAAAATAAATAAATGTTTAAATTAAAAAAAAACAAACAATATTAAGGGGTACATGGGTGGCTCAGTTGGTTAAGTGTTTGGCTTCCAGCTTTGGCTCAGGTCATGATCTCTTGGTTTGTGGGTCGAGCTCCACGTCAGGCTCTGTGCTGACAACTAGCTCAGAGCCTGGAGCCTACTTCAGATTCTGTGTCTCCCACTCTCTCTGACCCTCCCCTGCTCGTGTTGTCTCTCTCTGTCTTTCAAATATAAATAACATAAAAACATTTTTTAAATAAAAAAATTAAAAAAAAACAAAATAAAAAAAAAAAACTCCACAAGGGCATGGATTTTTTGGGCTGATATATCCCTGCATGTGGGCGAGTGCCTGGGCCCATATTAGGTGCCAGATACATACATGCAGAATAAATAAGTGAATAATTGTACTATCAATACCTATTTTAATCAATGAATATGAGATAAAAAATAACGTAGTGAAGAATCTAATACAATGCCTGCACATGATAGACACTCAATAAAAGTCAGCTACCATTTTAAGACATAATGAAATTTTCATATATACATATACACACACACACAATATATATACATACATCCATGTAAATTGACATCATTTGGAATTATTACATTTCAGAAAGTGGATAGGAAACAGAAACCCCATGTCTTCCCTAATTATCAAGAAGGTAACTATACTGAGGTGGCTTTTCTAAGTCTACTGAGCAAGTTGGCATAAGGCTTTACTTTATGTGACCGGCCCCATTTTCTACTTAACAAACCAAGCTATATGCAAAAGATCAATGTTTTAAATACTTTAGTTTTACATGTGTCACCTATAACTATACTCTCCATGTAAAGGATGCATAATTACAAAAGACTTGATATTAAAGTCACATAAATATTTAGGAAGTTTGATTCCACTTCTTCCTTATTCTCACAAAATGCATTAGTTACTGATTACAGAAATAACTGGTACCCTTATTCTCATTTTTACGCAGTGTCCAAACACAATGGACTGAAGTAAAACTTCCTGATTTCATAGATGACGTCGGTACAACAAATAAAGAGCAGAGAACATGTTTGTCCTCTGTGGCTCTGAGTGGCCGGGGCAGAAATGTGCCCCAGGACACGGTATGAGCTGGGAAGCCTTTCCTACCCCGTCCGTCCTTCAGATCGGCTGTTCCCTCTTCCGCCCAGCTGGCTCCTGCGTATATTTTTACGTGTCACCCTGTACTGCCCGTGTAGCTAATGACGAGCGCTGGACTGACACCTGGCACAGAGTGGGTCCCCAATAAATGTTGAACAAATTAAAAAATTTGACATTCCTGTGACATTTACTCATGAACAAATTCTTTAAAAAAACTGAAGAAACTACAGTTTGCTTTCCTGAGACAGCAAACATAACAGACATAAGCTGCGAGAACTGTTAATTAAGAATTTCTCTTTTCAAATCTGCTGCCTGCCAAATGGATGTCTCAGCCGGTCTGTTGCTGTTTTCTGCTTCGTTGTTTGTGAAGAACCAGGAGGAGCATCACACACACTGGGATGCCTCTGCGGGGCAAGGGGGTGGCAGCTCTCAAAGCTTTTAAACCACAGAACCTGGAGGGACCTTCCCAGAACCCATTCTACCCCATCTGTCCATCTGTCCTGTCTCAGTATAGCTGCCCCTTCCTCCCTGACCCTCCAGGGGTAGTTGGATGCCCCTCCCACTGCAGCCTGGCCTGGCCCAGTTCCGTTCTTGGTCGCTATTTTAACGGCTGGTCTGTGTGTCTGTCCACCACTAGACGGTAAAACCCTGCGGGCAGAGTCTGGGCTCCAGCTGCTAATGTCTCTCTAGTGCTTAGTCCAGTGCCAGGCACAGACTAGGATCTCCATACATTTTTCATTGAAAGAAAGAATGAATAACAGATGGGAGGCAACTGTGGGCAAGGTTCCTTTTGCCGAAATGGAAAACAGAAGCACCTTGAAATTGCTTCTTTTTACCACCAGACAGTGGCCCGTCTCTTAGCTGATGCTCAGTGATCTCCTAATAAGGCAGCCCGCCCCTTCCTCCCATGGCACATAGCCTCGAGGCCCTTGGGTTTGCTTGGGTAACTTCCCTGACTTGAGCCACCCTTTAGCCCCATCAGGCTCTCAGCATCCCTTAGACCCATGTTAAGTCCCACCTTGTCTGTCAAATGTCTCAGATAACCCCAATCTAGAGTGGCCCTGCCTTCCTGTGAAAACCAGTTGAATTAATTTTCTGGGTTGGTTTTTTTTTTTTTGAAATTTGATAAAACTCTTCTGTAGTCTATCCAGGAAAATAATATGCCAGAATAGCCAAGGAAAACATCTGAAATAAGGGTTATGAGAGGAGCCGTGCTCAACCAGCTCCCTAAAGGCATTTCATACTTTCAGAAGTGATAATGGCACAAAGGCTGAACAAAACGTATGGAAACAACTCTAAGTTTATATAAAATTTTGTAAATGCACATTCGCTTTTAGTGAATTCAACAAATGTACTTGGCAATAGAGACAGAGGTGGGGAGAGAACAGGAGTGTGACAGCATGAGAGGCAGAGCAGGACAAACAGCTGGAGTGTCTGTCCCCCTTCACCCAGTGAGCACACAGCCTGCTGTGAGTGTGACAGTGTGACACGAAGGATGTGAGTCTGCCAGTCCCCTAATTGATCTGCTTTCCTTATGCCTCCCCTAGTGTGAACGTCTCACGCTGCTGAGTGTGGCCCTCGGATGTCACCAAATACTATGTGCATTTCACGCAACACGGGCCCTGGGTTATGGGGATGGAATACTCAGACAGTGCGAGTTTCTTGAACTCTGGCCAACTTTGCTGTACGCGTTGACCCTAAGTCTCCCTGTCACGTGAGATGCCCTGACACCACCAAAAGGCTACGTTCCAAATTTCCACCAACATGAAGATCTGAGTGCAAGAAATAAAACTACATAAGTCCTAAAAGAATGCATAAACATTTCTATAACCTCCCTAGGCATGGCCCCAGAGACTGACAGCCTACAGAATACAAGAGTAGATACATATTACAAAAAACAAAACCAAAAAATATGTAAACAAAAAAATATCTGCAACATCTAGTATGAAGAATCTGTATAGACCAATAAAAAAATAAAAGAACATTCTACTAGAAAAAATAAGTAAGAAGCCTAGAAAGCAATCCAAAAAATAAGATCTACAAATGGTCAATTCGCACATGAAAAAAATCCCATATAAATATTAAACCAAGAAATGTAAATTAAAATGACATAATTTTCTACTACCAAATTGCCAAATATTTAAAAACTGATCATTTCTACTATTCACTGGTGGCAACAGTTACTCTTTTGCTCCTGATAGGAATAGAACGGAGTCTGACTTTCCTGGAGAGCAGTCTGGCAAAACGTATCAAAAGCCTGAAAACTGCCCCTATCCTTAGATCTAAGGGATCCCCTTCTATTAATTATATCTTGAGAATTTATGCACCTAAGTAATTCACCGCAAGGATTTACTTTTAGTGCTGCTTTGAATGGAAAAGGGTACAACTATTTCAAAGACCAGCAGTAGATTACAGAACCTCTTGGTTCTGACACGGTATTAGCAGGGAATGCTTACTGAGATGGAACGATATTGCTAACCTTCTACTAGCTGAGCCAAACAGAAAATAACACAGCAATCTACTTTTGTTTTTAGGAAAACGTCTGTGCACACGGAACAAACCGTAAGAATATACAAGTTTTAACTGGGGATTTTTGTAAATAAAATGATTATAAATGGGATTATATGTGAGCAAACACAACTATAGAGAGCTCCATAAAGGCATAGTGGGCCTCTTTGGTTCTTTGTTCACACGTATGTATTGATTTTATGATGAAGTTATTTTTAATTGAAAAACATGTTGTCCATAGGATTCATTTGCTATACTGTTGCTTTTTCACAATGTATGTGTCACCTTCCCAGGTAGGCGGTAAGTACTTTTTGAGCCCTTATAACGCTTGGCAGTGCCCTATGTATGGGAGCTAATCATGAAAATGTGTTCATGCATAACAAAACTTGGCTCTACGGCCCTTCATAATTAAGTTCATAGTTTCCATTTTGCAACATTTATTCTTTAGTTCCACTGTTGAACACCTATGACATGAACAGCACATGTCATGGTAGGCAGCAGGGATTTAGAAATGAATGACACAGACTGTCCTGCAGGTGTTCACAATATGTGGGGATAGAGAGATATAGGGGTGTGTGTATGTTTGTGAGAGTGTGTGTGTGTGTGTGTGTGTGTGTGTGTATAGCAGTATGTAGAGTTGTACGTGCGTATACAGGCAAGCAGGGATGTGGTGGGGTAGGGGTACGTAGGGACGGACATGTACGGGGCGAGGACTATGTGAGGATGGATGCACATGGAGCCAGGGCTGGTTAGGGTTATATGTGCCAGGCAGGCAAATACAGGCACACGTGTGTGGTGGGTAGGGCTATGTAGGGATGTGTATACGTGGGGTGGGGTTATGTAAGGATGAATTTATATGGATGTAGGGAGAGGTAAGAACATGTTGGGGGTAAAAGTATGTAGAGATGTGGAGGGGGAGGGGCATGTAGAAATAGGTAGGGGGAGGGGAATGAGGGAGTGTGCAGGGGGATAGGAGTATGTAGGGGTACGTACTGGGGTACATAGGACTGTGATATGTTGGGCCTCCTTCTCAAATTTCTGAAACATGTAAAAAATGAGAAAGAGAAAGAAGTTAATGATTTATTAAGTGAACAGTCTAGTATTTTTCCCGAAAGACCTTTCTCCAGGCTCCGTGAAAGCAGCAGCCCCACCCCAGCTCTGAGCCACAACCCAGCACAGCCAGCCGCACCCACAGCCCAAGCCTGCTGCAGCCTGCCTACAGAGCACCCCCTACCTGTGGTGGGGGGGGGAGGGCGGGGAGGAGGGAAGGGAGGAGCCGGAGTGGGCGAGGGGCAGCACCCACCTTTCACACTGTGCGCCCGTGTACCCAGGTTTGCAGGAGCACCTCACGTGTTCCCCAGTCACAACACAGCCCGTGGCAAAACTGGAAGACGGAGAAAAGCCTCAGTAAAAACATAAATTGATAGGCTTGGTGCTCATTATTTTTTGCCACAAAGCACTGACTTGCCTTAAGTGGAAACAGACCCCAAGGGTCTGGTTACTTCTTATATGAAGAAAAATGTGTCCTTTAAGACTTGTGTGGACAATGATGAATTAGTCAGCTCACATTGGGCAAATCTTGGTACATAGGACTGAAGGCATTTATTTGGTTTTATTTTTGACTTGGAGAAATACATTCCTTCACTGAGACAGAGCAAAGTAACTCAGCTTGGAAGACATGATTACAACAGCATTTTTCCAGGAATACCAAGTGAGGAGTAAAACATATCTAGGCAGAAAGAAAGAATAGAGAGTTCAGATTCTTCAAGAAATTTTCCTCCTTGTTTACTCTAGCTTCTTCACACTGGGGACATTATCTCCAGCAAGAAAAGGGGCCAGGCAGGAGGGACTAAGGCATAAAACAGACTTGCCCAACTAGGATATTTCTGTGGGCATAATCATTGGTGATTTTTATATTTTTCAAATCAAGTTGTGAGATTCTGATTCTCTTTTTTTGTTCTAAGCTAATGTATATTTGAGAAGCTTTCTTTTTTTTCAATTAAGTGAGCAGATCATGAAAAAACTCTGTTGCCTTGGGATATGTCTATAAATGTTACACTGAATAAATCTGAGGGGAAATAACTCCATTAATCCTTTGCTGATCAGAGACTTCTTATCTGGGATGCTTCTTTTGGCCTAGTAGATGGACACTTATACTTCTTTTTTTTTTTAAGTTTAATTATTTATTTTGAGAGAGAGTGTGTGTATGTGAGTAGGGGAAGGGGCGGGGGGGGGGGGGGGGGGGGGGGGGGGGGGGGGGGAGCGGAGAAAGAGAATCCCAAGCAGTCTCTGCACGCTTAGTGCAGAGCCCGATCTGAGGCAGGGCTCGAACTCACAAACCGTGAGGTCATGACCTGAGCTAAATCAAGAGTCAGACACTTAGTTGATGGAGCCTCCAGAGTTATACTTCTAAAGAGCTAGCTAGAAATTTGTCAACAGTATGACTATTGCTGGAGAAAGACTTAAATAAAAACCATGTTTCACTGATAAATCTGAGAACTGCATGTTACTTCAACTGCCTGAACGCCAGAAGCTGGCCTTCGTGATAACACTGTGCTTTGCCATCAAAGATGAACTCTTTCCCCTGAGCACCTGGTGGAAATCTTGTTTCCACTCTCTCTAGCTTCTGTTCCAACAAGTCTAGGCAAGTACTGAGTGTTAAATCCCTTTTCAAATAAAGCCACAGGACTGGGCAAGTCTAAGGAGTATCAAATACACAGAGAGCAAACCAGGACGCACATTTCAAATACGCATCTTCAGAAAAGCCACAGCTGGGCAGTGGCTTCTGGTAACGTGGCCAACTTCTCTGATACTGGCCTCCTGTCAGTCAGCCTTGTGGTCCACGCTTGCTTCCGAGCCTGCGCAGTGGTGATACTTGTGTCGGTATCTTCCTGATTTTCAAATCTACTCTTGCTTTGTTTACTTGTAGGATTTTGTTTGGACCCACAGAAGATGTGTCACGATGAGCAGGAATATGACAAGGTACTGAGGCCAAAGTGAACATGAAATACCATGAAATTTAAGTGGCCGGTTTCCACCTACATAGTGTATCTGCTGTGCTGGAGTCTGAATGGCAACTCGGGTCACATCACTCTGTGGCTCAGAAGTGGCCTGTGGCTTCCATCACACCGAGGATAAATCCAAGTGCCTTCCTACAGCCTGCAAGGTCCTACGGGATCTGTATCCTGGGTGCCCCACCAACCTCACCTCCCGACCCTCTGTCCCACACTGCACTCTAAACACCTCCTTACTCCACAGACACATCGTCACAGGGGCTTGTGCCTCAGACCCTCAGTGCTGCGATACTGCCATGCTTACTCCATGTCATGGTTCCCTGGTCCTTGGCCAATGACCTCAGAAAACCCTCCAACTCCTCTGTAAAGAGTCTACTCACTTGCTATCAATCACATAGCCCTGTTATCAGCCACAAAGCCCATCTCTATCTGAAACTATGCTTATTTATTTGTGCACGTATTTCTTGAGTGTGACCACCCCCTGCCCGCATTCTCCAGGTGAAGCCTCCTGAGATCGAGTCTGCCAGTCTTCTTTACTGTAGTTTCCCCGGCACCTAGAGAAGGCAAACTCCTAGCTGCTATATTGGACGCTCAGCAAATCATGTTTAGCCATCGAATGAAGTGTGAAAGGAAAGAGGAAAAGGAAAAACACACAAGTGTATACTTGGGAAAACTGTTCTTGTTTGTTTTGCTTATGTTTTGTATTTTTGCGTGTTCTTTTTTAAATATAACTGCTTTGGTGAGATAGAATTCAGACAGCGTATCACGCACCCATTTCAAGCATACAGCTCAACGACTTTTAGTAGATTCACAGAGCTGTACAAACCATCAGCTATAGAACATGATCAACTACAGAACATGTTCCTCACTCCACAAATAATCCCATACCCTTAGCGGTCACTTCCCATATGCCACCCCCTCCCACTCCCCACCCCCGGCCCCAGGCAACCACCGAGCTCCTTCCTGTCTCTACAGATTCTTTTCAAGCTCCCACAGTACCTGTTGGTATGAGGACACGGGCAGACACTACAGTGTCCGTGGATGGCGTTCCCATAGTGACCTTCTTTGCAGCGTTCACAGTGTTCCCCGGCAGTGTTATGCTGGCAGTTCTTGGGACAGACGAACAGACAATGAAGAGCAGTCGTTACATTTATTATTATTCAGATTATTATCAACTTAATTACTCACTTATAACTCAAGTCCTCTGACTCTGTACAGAGATATCAGCCCATTAGTGGTATATTGTTCCCATCTGTCCGATTACTGTTGGTACTAAAATATAAACCATGTGAGTACCCTTCCATCAGCTATTTGGTGCTTAGCATCAGAAGGGTGAAATGGAGGAAAACCGGCTGGATTCAAACTCACTCCAATGTTTCGTAGCTGTGCAGCCTTGGGCGAGACTCATCACCTCTCTGAGCCTCAGTGTTTTTTACAAACCAGTTTTATTGATGTATGATTTACACACAATTTTAATTTTCTTAAAATGTATGGTTAGAAGAATACCGACTTTTGAGGGTTGTTGGGAGGATTTTAAAAGTACACTAGAGCCCCAGAAAAGTGGTAGCCCCATCCCTCTTCCCCTGAAAATAGCTTCTATGAAATTAACTTGTTTTACTTCATAATTCGCTTAATCATGATATACCAAAGGGGAATATAGTTATAATAAATTAACACGTGGAATTTATTAAAATAATGAAAAGCTCTATCGTATCTGAAGAAATAATTCCAGTGTCTAAATTTAATTCCAGTGTCTCAAAGAAGCAAGATGTTAGGTTTGTCTATATTGTGTGTTTATGTAAATCCAGTTATTTTCATGCCAAAGTCAATGCCTATTGAAATTTGCTCTTTGGTAAAGCATTGAGACGAGACAACTTTCCAACTGAGCAGTCCACTCAGGCAAATCCTAGGGGATGGTATCAGATTTGCTAATTTTGTGGAATTTTTAGCCCAGTGTAACATGTCTTGCTCTCCTCTAGTAATACATATGTAAATGCACAAAACTATCCAGGAAACCACCCCCTACTGTGGGCACTTGATAATTCATAGATACTCTATATGACCTAGCATAAGCCTAACATTTAAAAAATGTACTTTTATGCAGAGGTGAGGCTTTGTAGGAAACTTCAAAGGATGTAAATTTTCAATAATATCCAAAAACAGGTTGTGAAAAACAACACGCACCTGTATCTTAAGTGGGTGCAGTGCTGTTCTGAATGCGAGACTTTCCTTCTATCACAATGTCATCAAGTTCTTTGGCTTAAACACATCCATCCCTCACAAACCTTTCAATAATGGACAATTACACAATCCACTCAGATGTTAAAACATCTTTTCATATTTTTTTCCAGATAGGAAATTGTGTAATACACACAAGGGATGTTGCTTACACATCAACATGGGATCATCACCAGAAAGCTCAGCCCTACGCTGACTCCTTCCCTCTTTCCCCAAATGTCACTGCCATGTCAGATTTTCCTGTAGACTGAGACACTAGGAACAAATCCACACTGCAGTGTATTGGATCCACAGAGGGGTCTCTCCTTGAGAGACCTTTACCTTGCTCCACTGGCCTGACTCTCTCACAAAACAGTCATTCTTTTGAACTGATTACTTACCTTTCCACTTTAGTTTCCTTTCTTTTTAAACTCTAAATGACATTCTTAAAGAACAACACAGTGGAATAGATATATTATATTCCTATATCTACTTAGTTCTGAGCTGAAAACACTGGAGAAGCAAGAACATGGAGAATCAAGAATTATGGTGAGGCCATCTGTGTCCTGCTGAAAACATGCTGAACTCTGGTCCTCCTCAGAAGCAGAGAGAGGACTGTAGAAAGGGGTGAGAACCTGTGTTGATTGATAAGGTCCCATAAGAATGTCTGAAATACCCCCACCCTCAGTTGAGAACACCTATCGTGGAAGCTGTCTTTCTCAGTCCTGCAAATTTGAGAACATCTGCCTATCAAGTTTTCTTGTGGTTCGTTATGAATAAATTAATGGATGGATGGATGGATGGATGGATGAATCCACATCCTCTCTTACAGCATGTGCTCTCCTAGCTCCATTGGACACCAAACATTCATTGACCATTTACTATGTGTCCCACCATGCTACCAGGTACAAGGGATGGAAAGATGGATTGGCACCCTGACCAGGGAGAAGGTAGAACCCTGTGAGCAGACACGTTCAATATAATGTGGAAAACTTGATGGCTGATGAGCCCCAGCATTCCATAAGAGCAAGAGGAGCCTCAGGAAAAGGCTTCTGAAGGCGATGATGCCTCCTGCACAGAGGATAAAAGGAGATAAATTAGCTGGGTAGAGAAGTGAGGGTAGGGCACACCAGGCATAAGGAGCAGTGTGCACAGAATGCCAGTCCTGTAGGAGCACAGCAGTGCACATGGGCAAAATAAAGCAATTGGTATCTAGAGGGTGAAGGGCAAGGTGGGGCGAGATGCAGCTGGCGAGGTAGCAGCTCAGATCAAGGGAAACCTGAGGCGGCCCAGAGGAGCATGGACATCTGGCTATGAGGCTCAGGAGAGCCTCGGGCCACCTGTGGGTTTCAGGTAAGTCTGGCCGGGGGGAAATGGGCTCAAGAGCCAGAAAGTAAAGTGAAGGAAAACCAAAAGAGGAAGGGACATGGGAACAGAGTGGTAGAAGAGGGATGACTGAGACAGCAGAAGGCAAGGGGAATGGGGGAGAGGCAGAAATGTGGGGAGAAGAGGGCAAGGAGAAGAGAGAGAGACAGAGCCTTGGTGCAGAGAAAGGGGCCATCACTGTGGGTCCTTCTGGCTGACAACATCCAGGCAACATACAACCTGCTGCTACTGGTAAGAACTGGGGCTACTTTCTTTTTCAAACTTCAAAGTTTATTCTTCAAACCATATAGAGATTTGCATGAGTGCGAAGGTCTCAGGTATTAGAAACTGACTTGAGAGGTAAAGTCCAATTTGCAGTGGAATCAGCCCATTCAATGCTGTAAAGTACTAGGTTTCCTCATTATGGGTCTTTGAGAATGAGAGCTGCATCCTTGGCTCCCATGCTATGGGCACACCCGAGGGCAGGGGCAGTGCCCAGTGCCTGCCTTGGAGCAGTTGTGTGCAGGCACGGACCCTACCCACTCTGTGTGAGTGCGCATGCGCACATGTTCCCCACGGGACCACAAGCCTCTGTAGGCCTGAAGGTAAGGAGGACGTTGGATGGCTTTAACCACAGCACTTAGCTCACTACCTCCCACAGTAGGAAATGCTCCCTAAGGGTTTCCTGAGTGAATTCTTTCTAGAGGCCATATGGCCATTAGGGACAAGTGAAGACAGCTATAGAGAAAGGAAATGTCAAAGAAAATCTTGTTTGATTAAAACAGATGAATTATGACTCACTAGTGATTCTTCCGCTGGGTAAATTCATGCCGAAAATGCCTACTTTTGTTCGTCGGCAGCTTTGATAGTGTGGACTGGACATCTAGCTATGGTTCCGTGACAAGATAAATATTTATTTTAAATTAAAGTGTCTTCCTGTGTTACACATGGCATACACTATGAAATATAAATTATTATATAAGAGTATTTATGAGCTGAAAACTACTATTTCCCAATGTCTTCTATTGCTTTTGAATTTACAAGGTTAAAATCCTACAGAATATTCTATCAACAATGTCCTGCTCTGGCCCGTCCCATCTTGCAGAGGAAGCAGTTCCCTGGGACATGCCGAACTTGGTTAACACAGTCTAGGAGCTCCAAGAGTTGAAACACACTCTAGACGCATTACACAAGGCAAAGGAAACCCGTGCCAGAAGAACGCGGGGGTGCGGGGAGGGGGGTGTGCTCCTGGGGGCACTGATGCGCTCTCCTTTCTTTGTAACTATCCATTCTCCTTCCAAATAGGGAGGCCCTGGCTGCCCAGGATGAAAGAGAGGAAGGCAGAAGAAAAAATGTGCTGCTTCAGGATACAAAAGAAAAATTTCCTGAGAATCCAATTTTCTGTGGGAAATATTTTTAAAAGGATTTTAAAGAAGATTATTTTCCAGTGGATTAGCCACTGACAGCGAGGACTCACCTCACCTGTCTTGCTACATAAACCCACTTGTCTTGGCAACCACAGATTAGAGCTTGAGTGACTGAGTATGAGCCGTAAGTCTTTCTAAGCATCGTCTTCTCCCCGATTACTTCCTTGAGCTACTGCTCATCTAGCAGCCACGAGGCTCCCCTCCTGCAGCCTCCTGCCACCCCAACAAAACTGGGGCCCAATGTAGTGGCTCTGATTTGTTATATTCCACCAGGAGTTAAGACACAAAATCCAGCCATTAAACACATCCCATGAAGCAAAAATTTAGAAGCTAATGTGTAATTTCATTGTTCAGATAGGAGTTCTCCTCCGATAGCACGTGTTAAAATGGAGGGAAAAGTGAAGTTTAAGCTAATTCAGCCTGATAATGCTGGTGCCTCCTATGTCTACAAAGCAACCTCAGTTTAGAGTTTGGCTAGAGATGTGGCATTTGATGCCTCAGGTACCAGTGGGGTGAGGGTGGGGGGTGAGGGGACTGGGAGACACAGATTGTTGGTCAGTAGAGTAACAATTTACTCACAATACATATTCCCAGCCATCCTGGCATCAATTTGAATGTTCATTACAATTGCAGGGAACACATCGTCCAGTATATGCGCCTTTGCTATCCCGATAGTATCCAGGGCTACAACCCTGTTTTGCAAACAAAACATTTAGTCAACATAAAGAAAGAATTATTATCCAAAGCATGTGACAATTTTGACTATCAAGCAATTCACTCTCTTTTAAAATTTTTTAAAAACATTTATTCATTTTTGAGAGACAGAGTGTGAATGGGAGAGGGGCAGAGAGAAAAGGAGACACAGAATCCTAAGATGTCAGCCCAGAGCCCGACATGGGGCTCCAGCTCACAGACCACGGGATCATGACCTGAGCTGAAGTCAGATGCTTAACCGACTGAGCTACCCAGGCTCCCCAAGCATTCACTTTTTAAATCTTTTTTTCCTTTAGTTGGTATGTGGATTTCTACTTTCAAATACTAGCCGGTCCACTGGCTCCTTTTGTCAGGTTCTACCTTGTTTCCACACCATGCAGGACTGTGTACTTGTGGCAGAGTGGGAGATGTTGTGGGGGGACATCAGAGAAAGGGAAGGTGTGGAGGGAGGAGTGTGGAAATGGCTTCCTTTCCTTCAACTGTTTTAGGGAGAGTGGAGAGGTAGAGGAGGGAAGGGGTAAAGAGGGTCAGGACATCAGTCTTTGGTGGGGACAGTCTCTAAGCAAACCCCGTCAAGTCCAAGTGCTCTTTGGGCAGGCATTCCCTCTCCAAGCATGGGTTTGGACTGGTGGGGGAGGCAGTATAGGATGAAGGGGGACTAAGGAGTCTTCATCAGGGTCTACACCATAATGGCAGAACCGGGGGAAACCATGTCACTGCCACTCATTGGTCTGTAAGCAACAGACAACTCAGGGGAGAGGACCATGCTTGGGTTCTCTACAGACCCTGCAGGGATGTTTGGCTCCAATGGGACACACAAAGACCTAGCCGGAGGGAGTCTCACTGCTTTGGTCATTTCCATCTCTAGCACAATATCTCTTTCCAGGGCAATAAGAGTTTGTATTTTTCACAGGGATGAATATGTGTGTGTGTGTGTGTGTGTGTGTGTGTGTGTGTGTGTGTGTGTGTATTCATATAATACATATAATTCATATAAAATATATATTTTTAAAGGATTCTAGTTGGGGTGCCTCGGTGGCTCAGTTGGTTGAGTGTCCAACTTTGGCTCAGGTCACAATCATGCAGTTCACGAGTTAGAGCTCAGCACTGGGGAGCCATGCTGATAGCTCAGAGCCTAGAGCCTGCTTCAGATCCTGTGTCTCTCTCTCTCTCTACCCCTCCTCCACTCTCATGCTTGAGTCTCTCTCTCAAAAGTAAATAAACATTTTAAAATAATTAACTAATTAATTAAAAAAGGGTTCTAGTTAAGAATGCCCCCAATGGAAGAAGAAGCAATTCTCCTGACACAGGCCATTAAAAATTATTTAGATTTCGGTCTTTAAAGAGAATCACAGACATTTTGTTTATTTTGGCTGAGTGAATCAGTATACTGATTCAAACCAAATGTTGTCCCTGGTTTCTTTAACCGACCTCCATATAGATCCTATCTAAAGCATCAGGAAAAAAAATATTTCAAGATAAAAGATCATCTTTCATCTAATCCTCTTTAAACAGCACGATCAAGAGAAATTGTAAAATGAGCCACCCATTCTCATTCATCCGTAGCCATTCAGGGCTCTACCTGGTCAGGCTGGAAGGAGGAATAAGCCAACCTTATAGAGCTGGAGAAAGAAGCCTCCTGTACTCCCTGGAGCAGAACAACTCAGTTTCTGACAGGATTTTTCCCCGAAATTACCAAATACTACACAATGGACACAATAAGAAGACTATAACTTCCGATATATTTTCCCCTTCAGCTATTAGAAACCATGTTTAGGCTAAGGAAGCTATTGCAAAAAATGAGATTGCTTTATGTGTTATATGAATAGGCTTGTCTACAGGAGAATTGAAGTATGAAAGGAATGTTCTTTAATTGAAAACACGACTGAGAGATACGTTTGAACAAAATGCAGCCACGGGTGGTGTGATCATATCTACAAGCAAACACTCTCTACTACTAAGTGGCAAGTGTCTCTTAATTATCCCCACACACCACATTACATGCTTATGAAATAATCAGATTTGGTAAAGAACAAATTATCCAAATAAACAAATATATGTGGTTCATTTATGACAACGTGCCTGAGTAAAAAGCCTTAATTAAACATGCTTGGCAGGAGGACAGTCCATCCTGATTAAACCACCCACCTTAATTTGCTTTTGGTTAGAAATAGAAAAAGTCCCCTACAAGTCACATGACTTCTCGGGCAGACCATTTGCCAGTTACTGAAATATAATCATTTTCTCACCTCTACAGAGCACACAAACTCCACACACTCTTATACTCAATTCAGTTCAAGTACTCAGATTGTATTAAAGATTTACTCTAAATGAAAATGAATGTATCTTAATATATTATTTCAGTAAAGGGGTTTATCAACCATTTTTTAAGTAACAATTTTTCAGGATAACTTTTCCAATAAACTTTTATAGTACAAATGATAAAACAATGTCCCTATCAGGTTTCCAGGGCTATTTCGGCAGCCATAGGATCTATTTCTCTGTGAGCATACATGTAAAAATCCAGAAAGTTTAGAGAGAGACAGAGAGAGAGAGAGAGGGAGAGAGCAGACTTTATGAGTGTATAATGCCTGGCAAATGGAAGCATGTCTTGGTAGGTATTATACAAACTCAATCTCATCACTTTTCTTAACATGGATTTCACTGATTTTCATGGTTTACATTACAAGTAAATTGTCTTCCAAGCAGGACTCAGAGGTCTACAGGCACTGGACTCTTGTCTTGGGGCTTGAGTTACTCTCGAAAGGGCACAAAGTTCCATGGTGTACTAACATCCTGCAAACATGCAACCTCTGAGCTGCCTGGGCATTTCCAGGTGGGGCAATGTTTATAGGGTTTGTGGTTAACAGCTCAGGAGAGCAATCTGTCAGGCACCCTAATAAACCCTGCCAGTCAACGGGACAGGGAGGCTCTGGGTCCCTCCCTCAGCCCACCCATTATTCATTCATCCCCTTAACTTAAAAAATGTCATGAAACTAGGAACCCTTCCCCAGCCCAAGCCAAAATGTAAAAGGGACGTTACCTGGCTGGGTTTAAACTCCACATAACTTGCTTGCAGATGGCTTTGGCCCGGAGGCTGAAGAAACGCTACCCTTTGCTGCTGTGAATTATATCCCAGACACTGCCCCACAGCTGCCCCAAAGACCCACAGCCATCCAGCGCTCCAGGCTGACCAGCTCACTGCGGGGGGCATCCTGGTCGCCGGGCGTCCTGCTGGCTGCACACAAACCTCTCTTCCTCTTATAGCTGCCCTTCCTGCTTCAGTGCCCAGGACCGCCTGACTCAGGTAAGGCAGGCTGTCTGCGGCAGGAGGCCCCACCTGTAAACTTCACCCGTGAGTCAGCCGGTGAGAGAGCACCCATAACAGTCCCACAGGGAAGAACGCCGCTCTGTAATTCCTGCGAGGTGGGGCAGGCAGCACCTTCTGCCCACCTTACCCCACAGATGGCACTAGCTGATTAGAGCGCATGTAAATCACAGGCTGAGTCATGCACAAAGAATACGCCCTGGGCAGGAGGCTGGTAATCCAGAGGTTCCCCTCCTTCCCTAGGGCTATGATTTTATTTAGTCAGGCTAGAAGAGAGAGAGGAGGAAGGGGGTGGGGAAGAAGAATGTTGGCACCTGTGGACTAAATGTTACAAGACAGAAGTCCCCACTGGGCACCTGGGTGGGCTCTGTCAGTTAAGTGTCTGACTTTGGTTCAGGTCATGATCTCCCCCAGAAAACCATGACAGGTAATATATTTGCAAGCTAAAAAAAAGACACTTGTGTGAAGATCACCTCGGGGCTTTCTGCAATCAAGGGGTGGGGACAGAAAGGGAGGTTGTTGCTAGATGTACATGTAGGAGGTAGAGGGAATACACTGAGTGATAATGTTTGCTATTTCCTAATAATTGCACTAAACGTTGTGCTTTCTTTCCCTCCCATCAGGAATAGAACCTATTTACAATGTGAGATATGACACAGTTTGATTTCATGGCACATTTTAATCATCTGAGGACAAGTTATGCTGATTGGGCCTGGTAGGAAGATCTGCTGTGAACTCGGATAATGGGCTGCCACTTGTCTTGGAAGAATCAGGACACTGTCTGGACTCTAAGTTGGAGGGGCCCTTGACCAGAGAACAGCACAAGAACACTAGGTCACCCACTTGGAAGGCAGTGGCTCAAATACCAGGATACCCACTTGGGGGCTTTTTCCTACTTCCTGGAAAGTCCTGATTTCTACAGCCCCCAGGATTGACCAAGTGCCTGTGGCTTTCCAGTGGAATTTGAGATGTCTGTGATTTCTTTTTCATATTTCACTCCTGAGGGTGGTCCAGGTAAGACAGAAGCCAAAGCCCAGGAGACACCTGCCCAATGGACAGAGCGCTTCAGATCGTCCAGCAGGGTGGGGGGCAGCAGAGAGGAGGGGCAGCCACAGGAGTCCTAGGGGGAATTTCTTCCTACCTGACATGAGTCCCCGGTGTAGCCAGGGGGGCAGGCACACACCTCCACGTTGTGTGCTCTGCGCCCACTTCCTGTGGCAGAGGCCTTCTCCAGTCCCACCCCGCTCAAGGAGAGCCACTGCGTCTTGATGAAGTAGAGGCCTGGGAGGCGCCCACCTTCTAGTCTAGACAGTACAGTCATCAGCTCTTCCCGGGACACAGGGGTACCGCTGCTGGCGTGTCCAAAGTTTCCCTATACAAGAGAACAGAAAAGCAAGGTCTCCCTTTGGCAAGCTCACTTCCAGGGCTTTCAGAGAGGCAGGCTTCCCGCACAAGTCAAAGGAAAGGCATTTACAATGCAGATGGGAAAACTAGAATACAATAGAATAAAAGTTGGTATAAGATAGTGGATTTATATTCAGAAGTTAGGTGTCCTGGGTTATTCCCAAGAAGAGGGAGTGCCACTTGAAAAGGGGAAAAAATGAAGGCAGGAAATAAGGAACAATGAAATGAAATAAGATTTCCCAGTGTTTTATTTGTTGTAAAATGCACTTTTGGGGTGCCTCAGTGCTCAACTGGTTGAACATCTCTCTTTTTTAAACTTTTTTTTAACTTCATTTATTTATTTTGAGAGAAAGACAGAGACAGAGAGAAAGAGAGAGCATGGGAGGGGCAGAGGGTGAGGGAGAAAGAGAATCCCAAGGAGGCTCCTTACTGTCAGTGTGGAGACAGAGGCAGGGCTCGATTTCGGGAACTCTGAGATCATGACCTGAGCCAAACTCAAGAGTCAGACATTTAGCAGATTGAGCTACCCGGGGGCCACAGAGTGTCTAACTCTTGATTTAGGCTCAGGTCATGATCCCAGGGTTGTGGGATCGAGCCCCCACCTTGGGCTCCACATTGTGCACGGAGCCTGCTTAAGATTCTCTCTCTGTCTGTCTTTGTCTCTCTCTCCCTCCCTCCACTTCTCTCTTCCTCTGTCTCTCTCACCAACTCTCTCTCTCAAATAAATAAATAAATAAATATTTTAAAATGCACTTTTGTGCATGCAAGCACAAAATGAAGGAGAATGATATAGGAGAGAGGCTTATGGAAACCCACTGAGTCATGCAGTTAGGTCATTTTTAGATCTCTTTAGCTCATTCATTCAATGCACATGAATGGGACAGAAAGTACAATCTTTTCTTGCACACACACATTTATATTGTTTTATTTTACTTTTACGATGGCAAAAGACACGTAACGTAACATTTACCATCTCAACCATATTTAAGTGTACAGTGTGACAGTGTTCATTATATTCCCATCGTTGTGCAACAGACCCTAGAACTTTATCATCTTGCAAAGTGGAAACTCTGTACCTCTGAAGCAATGGCTTCCATTTTCTCCTCCCCCCCTCAATTCCTGAAAACCACCATTCTACTTTCTGATGTTATGAATTTGACTACTTTAGATACCTCATATAAGTGGAATCCTGCAGTATTTGTCATTTTGTGACTGGCTTATCCCACTTAGCATAATATCTTCACACTGCATTCTGGCATCTATCTAGCTAGAACTATCATATTCTAGCACGTGATAGGATTTCCTTTTTAAGGTTATATAATATTCCATCATATGTATATACTGTATTTTCTTTATCCATTCATCTATCCATAGACATCAGCTGCTTCCATCTCTTATCTATCGTGAATCGTGATGAAATGAACATGGGTGTGGGAATAGCTCTTCAAAACCCTGTGTTCAATTCTTTGGGATATATACTCAGAAGTGGGACTGCTGGATCACATGGTCATTCTATCTTTAAATTTTTAAAAAATCTCAATACTGTTTTCCGCAGTGGCTGCACTGTTTTATAGTCCTGCCAACAGTGCACATGTGTTCCAATTTCTGTACATCCTCACCAACATTTGTTATTCTGGTGTTTTTTTAATAGCAGCCATCCTACTGACTGTGAGATGGTATCTCATTTGTTTTGATTTACATTTCTCTACTGATTAGTGATGTTGAGTATCTTTTCATGTAAAAGCCTGCACTTCAAATAGAATATTTTTAAACATTTATTTATTTTAGAGAGAGAAAAAGACAGAGTTCAAGCAGTGGAAGGGCAGAGAGAGAGGGAGATAAAGAACTGGAAATGGGCTCTGGGCTGTCAGCACAGAGTCCAACATGGGGCTTGGACTCAGGAATTGCGAGATCATGACCTGAGCCAAAGTTAGACACTTAACCAACTGAGCCAGCCAGTCACCCCTAGAAGACCGCACATTTAACCTTTATATTCTGTTGCCTCCTTAAAATTTGGTTCCCATATGTCTTACATGAGGATAATAATACCTGATCTCACAGGACTATGATGAGGATTAAAGCAAATTAGATAATATAATGTATATAAAGTGTTTAGCACAGTGCCTAACCTGTAGTAGACATTCAATAAATGGTATCTATTATGACTTACACATAAATATGATACTAATATAATTTTAGTTTATATTTTTAACAGCTTGAGGTACAGTTTGCATACAGTTAAATTCCCTTATTTTAACTGTGCTAATTTTTGTAAATTTACAAAAGCATGCAACCATCACCACAATGTAGTTTTACATTTTCATCCCCCTCCCCAAAAAAGAACTTTTGTGCCCATTTGTAGTTACTGTCTATTCCCATCCCAGGCCCCAGGCAACTACAAATCTATATCCTGTCTCTATAGATTTACCCAGGTTGGAATGTGCATATAAATACAAATTTTAGGGGCATGTGGGTGGCAGTTAGGCATCTAACTCTTGGTTTCGGCTTGGGTCATGATATAACAATTCATGAGTTCTGTGTTGCTGGTGCAGAAATTGCTTGGGATTCTTCCCCCCCCCCCCCCCCCCCGCCTCTTGCCCACTCATGCTCGCTCTCTCAAAATAAATTTTTAAAAGCCCCACAAAAATAAATAAATAAATGCAAACTTTATTTCAACAGTACACAAACACTTTTCTTCATTTCATTTCTTCCCCTGCTCTGTTGTGCTTTTGTCATATACATCACATCTTTATACATTGTATGCCGATCGATACAGATTTATAATTACTGCTTGAAACAGTTGTCTTTTAAATCAGATAGAAGAGTAACAAACAAAAGATATATTTTTACTGCCTTTTATATTTACCTATGTGGTTACTTTTACTAGCATTCTTCATTTCTAACAGGGATTGAAGTTGTTTATAGTGTCCTTTCATTTCTGTGTAAAGATTCCCATTAGTATTTTTTTCAATCAGGAGGGCTGGTTAGCACTGAATTCTCTGTTTTGTTTATAATGGAATGTCTTCATTTCTCTTCCATTTTTGAAGGACAGTTTGCTGGACATGTAATTCTTTGTTGTCAGTATGTTTCTTTTAGCACTTTGAATGCTGTCCCACTGCCTTCTGACTTCCATGGTTTATGGTAAATAGTTAGGTGTGAACCTTATTGAAGACCCTTGTATATAATGGGCTTCTCTCCCATTGCTGTTAAGATTTTTTTGTCTCTGTCTTTTGGAATCTTTACTATGATGTTTCTATGTGTGGATCTCTTGCATTTATCCTACATGAAGTTTGCTAAGCTTGGATGTGTAGACTAATGATTTTCATCAAATCTGAGAAGTTTTGCCGCCATTATTTCTTTAAATATAGTTTCTCTTTTTCTCTCTCCTCTCCTTCTGGTACTTCAATTATTCACATGGTGGTACATTTGATTGTGTCTCCTATATCTTTGAGAGTCTGTTTCTCCTCAGTCTTTTTACTTTCTGTTCCTCAGACTGAATAATCTCAACTGACTTCATATTTGCTGATCCTTTCTTCTGCCTGCTCAACTCTGTGTTGAGCCCTTGTCTTGGTCAGCTCTGGCTGCCCTAACAAAATACCATAGACTCAATGGCTTAAACAACAGAAATCTACTTTCTCACAGTTCTAGAGGCTGGAAGTCCCAGCTCAAGTTTGCCAGCCAGTTTGATCCCTGGTGAGGACTCTTTTACTAGCTTACAGATGGCTGCCTTCTCACTGTGTTCTTAATTGGTAGACAGAGTGAGTTTTCTGGTTCTGGTCTTTTATAAGGGCATTAATTCTATCAGAACACAGCTCTACCCTTATGGTCTTATTTAACCTTAATTACTTCTTTACTCCAAATACACTCAACCTAGAGATCAGAGCTTTAACACATACATTTGTAGAGAACACAATCCAGTCCATAGCAGCCATTTTTAGTGAATTCTTCATTTTTAGATATCCAATCCTAGAATTTCTATTTGGTTCTTTTCCCTTTTTTTTTTTTTTTTACAATTTCTATTTATTTATTAGTATGTTATATTTGGTGAAATATTGTTCTCATATTTTACTTTGGTTCTTTAGACATGGTGTTCTTTAGTTCTTTGATGTATGTTGATTTAAAGTCTTTGTGTAGTAAGTCCAATGTCTGGGCTTCCTCAGGGACAGTTTCTTTTTCTTATTGCCCTTCCCCGCTGTGTATGGACCATGCTTTCCTATTTCTTTTTCATGTCTCATATTTTTTTTCCCCAAACACTGGATATTTAACATAATGT